>CAUYQU010028075.1:0-44053 GCA_963574635.1 Cheracebus regulus
CTATGCAGTCATAAAAAAGAATGAGTTCATGTTGTTTGCAGGGACATAAATGAAGCTAGAAACCATTATTCTCACCAAAAAAACAAGAACAGAAAACCAAACACCACATGTTCTCACTTATAAGTGGGAGTTGAACAATGACAACACATGGACACAGGGAGAAGAACAACATACACTGGAGCCTGTTGGAAGTGGGGTGGGGGAGGGAGGGCATTAGGCAACATAGCTAATGAATGCTGGGCTTAATACACAGGTGATGGGTTGATAGGTGCAGCAAACCACCATGACACACGTTTACCTATGTAACAAACCTGTACAATCTGCACATGTACACCAGAACTTAAAATAAAAAATAAAGTTAAAAAAATAATATATACAGTCTTCCAATCCATAAACATGAGCTTGTCTGTCCATTTATGTTTGTCAAATTTGTTTCATCAATGTTTTGTCACTTTCTGTGTAAAAGTTTTTCACCTCCTTAGTCAAGTTTATGACTATGTATTTTATTATTTTTGATGCTATCATAAGTAGGACTGCTTTCTTAATACCTTTTTGGATAGGTCATTGTTAGTGTATAGAAACAAAACTGACTTTTATACATTGATTTTGAATCCTACAGCTTTACTCAATCTGCTTATTAGTTCTAAAAGTTTTTTGGTGGAATCTTTATAATTTTCTACATGTAAGATAATGTCATCTGTCAACAGAAATAATTTTTATTTCTTCCTATCTGATTTGGTTTATTTTCTTTTTCTTGCCTATTTGGTCTGGCTAGGATTTCCAGCATAATTTTGAACAGAAGTGATGCGAGTCAGCATTATGCCTTGTTCCCAATCCTAGAGGAAATGATTTCAGTTTTTCACCATTAAATATAATGTTAAATGTGGGCTTTTCACATAAGACCATTGTGTTGAGGTAATGTCCTTCTTTTCCTAGTTTGTTGAGTTTTTATCATAAAATGGTGTTGAATTTTGTCAATTTTTTTTCTGTATCTATTGAGATAATCATGTGATTTTTATTCTTCATTCTGTTTATGTTTACTGCTTTAACTGATTTTTGTAGGTTGAATCATCCTTGTATCCCACAGATAACTCCCATCTAGTCATGGTGTATTGTCCTATTAATGTACTCTTTCGTTCAGTTTGCTAGTATTTTGTTAAGGATTTTTTCGTCTGTCTTTATCTGGGATATTGGCCAGTAGTTTTTCTTTTCTTGTAATGTCTTTCTATGGCTCTAGCATCAGGATAATGCTGGCCTCATACATGGACTTGGAAGTGTTCCCTCCTCTTCAATTTTTGTAGGAGTTTGAGAAGGATTGATACTAGTTCTTTAAATGTTTGGTAGAATTCACCAGTGAAGCCTTCCAGCACTAGGCTTTTTGTTGGGAGGTTTTTGATTACTGACTCAATCCCTTATTCATTATTGGTCTGTCCAGATTTACTAATCCTTCATGAGTGAGTCTTGGTAGACTAACATATCTAAGAATAGGTCCTTTCTTGAGGTTTTTCAATTTGTTGGCATATAATTGTTCATAGTAGTCTCTTATGATTCTTTGTATTTCTGTGGTATAAGTCGTAATGTCACCTCATTATTTATAATTTTTTGAGATCTCTCCCCTTTCCTGATTAATCTAGCTAAAGGTTTGTTGATTTTGTTGACCTTTTTAAAAAAATCCTGCTATTAGTTTTGTTGATCTTTTCTATTGTTTTCTATTTTCTATTACATTTACTTCTGCTCTAATCTTTATTTTCTCCCTTTCTACCTTTGGGCTTTTTCTAATTCTTTGAGGTACAAAGTTAGGTTACTTGAGATCTCTTTCTTTTTAAATACAGACATGTATCACTATCAACTTTTCTCTTAGTATCACTTTTGCTGCATCCTATAGGTTTTGGTATGTTGTGTTTTCATTTTCATTTGTTTCTAATTTCCCTTATGATTTCTTCTTAGATCCATTAGCTATTCAGGGGTATGCTGTTTAATTTCACATATTTGTGAATTTTCCAACTTTCCATCTACTGTTTATTTCTAGTTTCTATCCCACTGCAATCAGTAAAGATATTTGGTATGATTTTAATATTCTTAAATTTGCTAAGACTTGTTTTGTGGCTAAACATATGACCTATTGTGGAGAATGTTTGGTACATTTGACAAAACTGTATATTCTTCTGTTACTGGGTTAAACAGTTGGTATCTGTGTGTTAGGTCCATTTGGTCTATAGTGTTTTTCAAGTCAGCTGTTTCCTTATTGATTTCTGTCTGGATGTTCTACTGATTATTGAGAGTGGGATACTAAAGTCTCCCACTACTATAGGATTGTCATCTACTTCTCTCTTCAATTCTGTCAATGTTTGCCTTAAATATTTAGTGCTCTTATGTTGGGTGCATATATAAGTTTTATATCTTTTTGGTGAATTGACTCTATTATTATTACTATTATTATTGTTATTTTGAGACGGAGTTTCACTTTTGCTGCCCAGGCTGAAGTGCAATGCTGTGATCTTGGCTGACAGCAACCTCTGCCTTCCAGTTTCAAGTGATTCTCCTGCCTTAGCCTCCCAAGTAGCTAGGATTACAGGTGCCTGCAACCACACCACACCCAGCTAATTTATTTATTTATTTATTTATTTATTTATTTATTTATTTATTTATTTTATTTTTAGTAGAGACAGAGTTTCACCATGTTGGCCAGGCTGGTCTCGAACTCCTGACTTCATGATTCACCCACCTGGGCCTCCCAAAGTGCTGGGATTACAGGCATGAGCAACCACACCTGGCTGACTCTTTCATTATTATGTAACATCCTTTGTCTTTCGTAACAGTTTATGACTACAACTCCATTTTGTCTTATATAAGTATAGCCACTCTGCTCTCTTTTGGTTACCCATTACATGGAATATATTTTTCTATCCCTTTACTTTTAGCCTAAGTATATCTTTAAATTTTAAATGAGTTTCTTATAGACAATATATATAGTTCAATCTTGTTTTTTAATTCATGCAGCCACACTATATCCTCTGACAGGGCAGTTCAAATCATTTACATGCAAAGTAATCACTGATGGGAAAGGGCCATTTTTTCATTGGCTTTTCTCATTGTTTTTTTTTTTTCAATGTTTTCAGTCTTGTAGTTCTTTTGTCCCTCTTTTCCTATCTCGCTGTCTTCCTTTGTGTTTCATTGATTTTTTTTGTATTGATGTACTTTGGTCTGTTATTTTTTTCTTTTGTGTATCTTCTATAGATGTTTTCTTTTTGAATACCATAAACCTTACATAAAATATCTTATAATAATCTGTTTTAAGCTGATAATTTAACTTCAATTGCATAAATACCTATACACTTTTACTTCTCCCTCCCCATTTTATGTTAATAATGTCACAATTTGCATCTTTTTATTTTGTGCATCCATTAACATATTTTTATATTTGTAGTTATTTTTCATACTTTTTTATGCAGAGTCTCACTTTGTCACCCAGGCTGGAGTGCAGTGGCAGGATCTTGACTCACTACAACCTCCACCTCCTGGGTTCAAGCAATTCTCCTGCCTCAGCCTCCCCAGTAGCTGGGACTACAGGCGTGAGCCACCACACTCAGCTAATTTTCATATTTTTACTAGAGACAAGGTTTCACTACATCGGCCAGGCTGGTCTCAGGTCATCCACCTACCTTGGCCTCCCAAAGTACTTGGATTACAGGTGTGATCCATGCCTGGCTCTATTTTTCATAATTTTGTCTTTTAACTTTTACACTGGAATCAAAAGTGACTTACCTACCACCATTACAATATTACATTATTCTGCATTTGTCTATATATTTACCTTTACTAGTGAGTTTTACATTTTCATATGCATTTGTATTACTGTTAGGTGTCCTTTTATTTTCACTTAAAGAACTCCCTTTAAGAAGTCTTTTAAGGCAGTTCTTGGTGGTAATGAACTCTCTTAGCTTTTGTTTACCTGAGAAAGTTATCTCCATCATTATTAAAGGACAATTTTGCCAGGTATACTACTTTCGGTTGGCCTGTTTTTTTCCTTCAGTACTTTGAATGTATCATCTCATTTTCTTCTGGCCTGCAGGGTTTCTACTGAGAAATACATTGTAGTCTTATGAGGGTTCCCTTGTATGTGACAAATTGTTCTTCTCTTACTGCTTTCAAAATGTTCTCTTTCTCTTTGATTTTCGACAATTTGACTACATTGTGTCTTGGTGTGGATTTCTTTGGTGTGGATTTCATTTTATTTGAGGTCTGTTAGGTCTCCTGGATCTGAATATAAAGTTTCTCTACCAGATTTGGGAAGTTTTCAGTCATTACTTATTTCAATAAGTTTTCTTCCCTCTTTCTCTATCTTTTCTCCATCAGGAACATTCATAATATGTCTCTTGGTCTGCTTTCATGGTGTTTAATAAGTACCTTAAGCTTTCTTAATTCTTTTTCACTTGTTTTTCTTTTTGTTCCTCTGACTGAATAATTTCTGGTAATTTCTCTTTGAGTTTACTGATCCTTTCTTCTGCTTAATCTAGTCTGCTATTCAACCTCCCAGTGAATTTTTTAGATATATATATATATATATATATATATACACACACACACACATCCATTTCATATATAGGTCCATTAAATACATACATGTCTATAAATATCTATATATATCCATTTCATATTTGTGTGTGTGTATATGTATGTGTGTGCCACACACACAAATTTATCTCTGTTGAAATTTTCACTTTGTTGATACATTGTTCTCCTGATTTCATTGATCATAATATGGTTTGGATGTTTGTCACCTCCAAATCTCATGTCAAAACCTAATCCCTACTGTTGGAAGTGGGGCCTGGTAGTAGGTGTTTGGATCATGGAGGTGGATCCCTCATAAATGGCTTCATGCTCTCCTAACAGTAATGAGTAAATTCTTGCTCTCAGTTCACACAAGATCTGGTTGTTTAAAAGTGTGGCACTTCCCCCCCGCCACTCCCGTTCCCTCTATGTGATATGGGCCTGCTCCCCTCTCATCTTCCACCACGAGTGGAAGCTTCCTGAGGCTCTCACCAGAAGCAGATACCAGCACCCTGCTTCCTGTACAGCCTGCAGAACCAGGAGCCAAAATAAACCTCTTTTCTTAATAAATTACCCAGTCTCAGGTATTCCTTTATGGTAACACAAATAGACAAACACAATCATCTTCATGAGTATTATTTTGAATTATGTCTCAGAGAATTCAGGTAAATCATATATAGTCATCCCTGGATTATCCATCAGGGTCGATTCCAGGATACCAAAATCCATGGATGCTCAAGTCCCTGAAAAAATATGGCATAGTATTTGCATATAATCTAAGCATATTCTCCTATGTACTTTAAGTCATCTCTAGATTACTTATATATCTATATAATGCAAATGCTAGACAGTTGTTATATTGTATTATTTAGGGAATAATAATCCCAAAAAAGTCTGCATATGTTCAATACAGATGCAATTTTTTTTACTTTCAACTTGTTTTAGATTCAGAAGGTACATGTGCAGGTTTATAACATGTATTTATTGCATGATGCTGAGCCTTGGGATATAAATTTTTTAAAATATTTTTGAGCCGTGGGTGGTTGAATCCACGGATTCAGGAGCCACAGAAATGGAGGGCCAACTGTATCTCCAATTCATTAAAGTTGGTTTCAGAAGATTCACTTTATTCCTTTGTGTGAGATGTATATCCTTGTTTCTTTATTTTCCTTGATTCTTTTTGATGATATCTTTGCATTAGAGAAGAGTTACCTTTCCCAGACTGTCCTTGTATAGGAAAAGGCCCTCATCAATCAGCCTAGCTAGAAATTCTGGGGACTTTTCAAACCTGTATCCTGATACAGTGTACTTTCTTTGCTCTTTGCCACCCTTAGGCATCAAGAATAGGCGGGGTCCAGACAGCAGTCAAAGATAAATGAGACTGAAGCTAGTCTCTTAGGCAGTCTCTGGAAAAGTTGGATCTTTGGATGTTCTATCCAACTCTTTCCCTCCCCAATAAAAACCTGGGATGCAAGATTTTCTGCCCATTTGCTCTGTACTGAGTCATGGAAAGTGGCTATGAATCTGCTAGTTCAAACCACAGTCTGTCTGCACTGGTCCCCAGCAGCAAAGTATGCTGGGTCCCTTAGAGCCCCATAAGAGTCAAGAAAGAAATCATTCTTTGGCAGCCCACAGAGAAGTTGGGGCATTGGATGTAAGATCCACCTCTTTCCCTCCCCAGGGAGAAGCTGGGAACTAAGGTATTTTCATCTGCTTGCTTTGTGTAGAGCCAGGGAAAGGGGCTATGACAACTGCCAGCCCAAACCACCACCTCTGTTTTCACTGGCCCCAAGTGACTAGAGTATGCCAGGTCCCATCAGCACTCTGAGGCAGGCAAGAGAGAGGTAGTCTTTAGGCACTCCCCAGACAAGTTGGGGTATTGGACACGTGGTCCAGCTCTTTCTCATACCAGGAGAAGCTGGGATCTGGAGTTGTTCACCTATTTACTCTGTGCTAAGCTGGAGGTGGGGGTTATAGTAATAGCCAGCCTAAACCACCATGTCTGATCTCACTGGTCTCAAGGCTGCTATAATATTCCAGGCCCTGTCAGCATCCCATGACAGTCAAAACAAGATCTAGTCTTTAGTGTACTTCCAGAGAAGTTTAGGCATTGAATGTGTGGTCCAACTCATCTTCACACCAGGAAAAATTTGAGAGCTGAATTTATTCATCCATTCACTTTGTGCTGAGTTGTGGGCATGAGCTATGGTAACAGCCAGTCCGAACTAGTATCTTTCTTCTTACTGGTGCACAAGCAGCTAAAGTATGTCAGGTCCTGTTGCCATTACAAGATACTCAAGACATATAGCAGTCTTCTCAGCAGTCCCCAGAAAAGTTGGAGTTTGGACACATGGTCCAACTCTTTCCATTTCCAAGGAGAAGCTGGGAATTAGGAGGTTTCTTTCTGATTGTATGGTGCTATGCCAGGGTAGCAATTCTTGTGAAAGGGTATCCTGAATTTCCATACCAGTTTTAATGTGGCTGGTTTCACACTCACTCAGGATGTAAGAGCCTCTCAATTAGTTTCTGGGTGTCTCAATAAAGGAATTTGTCCATGCTTTGCTGTTCAACAGATGTATTCATGGGGGAAAAGAGAGTTCAGAGCTTCTTATCCTTCATCCTCACTCAATAATTTCTTATTTTTAAAAAATTCTGTTTGGGTTTTAAGCTGCTGGCCTAATATTCCTTGTGGACACTACTTAAATGAGCCTAGTTTGAATTATCTTAGCCAAATAAAACCAATAATAGCAACAAAAAGTGCTCTCATTGCTTCTTAACTATCTAGTAAACAATATAAACAAGGCAATGGTGTGTGGGGGAAATGGCTTTGAGGATAAATACCATGGTACATTTCTTAAAGCTATAGGTCATATCAGGGTGAGGGCATATGTGGCATTGACACTGGAGTGCCTTGAACCTTGTAGTCTTAGGTATGTGAGAAAACAATATTTAGAGTTCATCGCATTATTTTACTTGGCATTACCCTGACACTATTCAATCATTTTGTAAATCTTGGGGATGCCAAGTCTACATGTTTCTGATTTAGTTCCACTTAGCAAATCAAAGTGCTGTTTTACAAGTGCTGTTTGAGATTTAAGACAATACTCAAATGGTATCCTTTGAAATAAGGAGACTGAGTCAGAACTCATCATTCAAGTGGCAGATGGGTTAAAGATGCTTTATACAAACCAGCTCTATCAGTTTCCACTAAAGCTGATGCTCTTGCCAAATGCATTCTCTTAGCATATACAATTAGGTTTTTTTTCACATTTATAGGCCAAAATTCCTCTTACACACACATATTGGTTCAGTTTATTTGGAATAAGTACCTATCTCTTATATAAAGCTGACTGTAGAATATTTGAAGCTATGTTTCTTGAATTCTAGAAGATTCAAGAAGTGTAGTAGGGTTGGTAAATAAGTGAAGAGCAAAGAATAAGACCAGAGCCAGTATAAGTGCTTATAGTCAAAGGTAAGTAGATGACAAATAATCAGAAAGAAATCAAAATGTTTATAATCTCAGATCCCTCTTGAAAGGCTGGCACACGAAGCAAATGGAGATAACCTAGATGTGTTGAGTTTGAAAATATTGCTATGAATTTCATAGCTAAATGAGGATCCAACTTAGACTCTCTTCCTCTCTCATAGTCTTTCACCACTTTGTTTCTCTCCAATTCTGTAAATATCGTCTCCTTTTCCATAATAAGAAAAAGTGTGGTGCAATAGGAGAAGGAGAAGGAGAAAGGGGAGAAATAAAAAGAAGAAGGAAGTAGTTGGGAAGAAATGGGAATGAAGAAGAGAGAAAAGAATATAAAAACACCTGAGCATCTGATAAGTTTAGGCTCTAAGCAGTTTTAAAATGTGGTCTTGGCAGGGTGCAGTGGCTCACACCTGTAATCCCAGCGCTTTGGGAGGCTGAGGCAGGCAGATCATCTGAGGTCAGGAGTTTGAGATCAGCCTGATCAATATGGTAAAATCACATCTCTACTAAAAATACAAAAATTAGCCGGGCATGGTGGCGGGCATTTGTAGTCCCAGTGACACAGGAAGCTGAGACAGGAGAATTGCTTGAACCCAGGAGGTGGAGGTTATAGTGAGCTGAAATCATGACACTACACTTCAGCCTGGGGAACAGAACAAGACTCCGTCTCAAAACAAACAAACAAATATGGTCCCAAATTCTTTGATACTCTTCCCAACAAGAATTGAGTTCTGTGTTCCATCCCCTTGAGTCTGAGTAGGCTTTTGACCACTTCTACCAGGAGAGTACAGGAAAAGTGACATTCTGTGATATTATCCACCTGCCATTTGAAATGTCTGCTCCCCAAAGGGTCCCTCTAAGGACTCTACTACTTGGAACTCAACCAACACATTGGGAGAAGCCCAAGTCACATTGAGAGACCACATATAGGTGTTCCAGTCAACAGGTCCAGCTAAATTCAATCTTTGAGTAATTCCATCCCAGGTACCAGAAATGCGAATGAAGAAGCCAGGAGAATTTTTATAGATACAGAACCTGTGTCCTCACACAGAGGCCCATATTTAGAAAAGCCTTATGCTTTGCTTAATGCTTTGTCATTGCTGCCTTAAAATTTTAAATACTTTCCTCTTTTGACTTGTGTTTTGTAAGTAAAATCTGATGGGACAGTGGAACATGCATGTGAGCAGAGGAGATGCATACAATATGTCTGCCACATTAGCATATAGCATTTATGATGCCCACAGCACAATTTCTATAACATGCTTACCTTATACTCAAGGCCTTGTGCTCCAAAGGACTCCACGATTGATTTAATTTTCTGCTGTTGCTGTCTTGAAACTTTTAATAATTTCATCTTTAAACTTCTGCTTTGTAAGTGAGGTCAAATGAGACAATGAAGCATGAACGTGAGTAGAAGAGATACGAACAATATGCATTGTTGCATATCCTCCACTCTTCCTTGCTACCAATTTCACATGTGCCTTTCATGAGGTTCTGTGAGCACATAATCATAATGGATACACAATATACAGTTCAGCAATACTCAAAGTGAGCCTGGGTAAGCATGCTATATCTATTACTGAGAAAGTAGAGGTGTTAACAGCACTGAGAGGTCACTTTCCATTCAAATCATAACTTTCCTCCAATACAGGAAGAAAGCAGTGGCATTCTAAGAAAAACAGTGAAACCTATCATATTATTTCTTATTCATGTTCCTTTCCTATATTAGCAAACCACTTAACAATGAAAATGATGACATAAGAGAAAAGGGAAAGATAGAACAACCCATAGTTCCTTTTCCTTTCAGGCCTTCCTTTTTGTTGTTGTTTGTTTTTTGAGACAGAGTCTCACTTTGTCACCCAGGCTGAAGTGCAGTGGCGCTACCTCCGCCTTCTGGGTTCAAGCGATTTTCCTGCCTCAGCCTCCTAAGTAGCTGGGATTACAGGCATGCACCACCATGCCTGGCTAATTTTTGTATTTTTAGTAGAGATGGGGTTTAACTATGTTGCCAGGCTGATCTTGAACTGCTGATCTCAGGTGATCTGCCTGTCTCAGCCTCCCAAAGTGTTGAGATTACAGGCATGAGGCACCATGCCCAGCCTCAGGCCTTCCTTACTCATGAGTAAGCCAAACATAAAGAATGTTGGTAGAGTGTGCAAACATCGAAAGGTAAAGTAAAAAACTTAAATTTTCACAGCATTTCTACTGTTCTGATAAGAACATGCATTTGTATTTACAAATGCATGTATAAGCTATATAATCTTGTGGTTCCACATAAAAGTTAAATGCTCTTTTGTTTGTATTTAAAACTTGCATTGCACAATATAAAGATGGATACTGGTCCATCTTCTCCCATGTACTGTCTTGATCACTTTACAACAACGTCATCTATCATTTAGCCTATATGCTGAATTGAGAACTCACAAACTCTCTAAGTCTCACGTGCCTCATCTGCAAAATAGGAATAGTGATACTTTACAGGATGTGCTAAAGATTAAAAATAATGTCTTTAAAGCCCTTAGCATGATATCTGGATATATTAGGCACTCAGTAATAGCTCAAGTAGCTACTAGAGTACAATTCTACTACTACTAAAGATGATAATAATGATGATGATACAATTTCTTAAAGCTACCATTTCACTTTCAGACAGCTTTATTGCAAAACCCTTCCATACATTGAACTAAATGTGTTTCCTTTTAAATTGTACCATGGTTAATCCTTCTTCCATAGCTCTTCAGATGACTAAAAGAAAAGCAATGACATAATCTGTCATTTACAGTCTATAAAAGCTGCTGCTTTTATAAATTTATAAAAAGAGAGAGGTGGTAAAGAAAGGGTAGGGGACTGCTACATGTGGTTACCATGTCAATGAGAAGAAAACTTCACCCTAACCCTAAATCTAAACCTACTAGAAAAAAAAAATCTAAAATACACAAACACTAAGAAAGTTAAAGCACTTGGTGTACAGACAATCAGCTGGAAAGTTCCCAAAAGACCTCAAAGATAATTATAATGGAATAATTCATGAGCACAATAACAAACTGAGACTTGGGGTCAAAAAGTTGCTACACAGATCATTTCATATATTTGTTAAGGCTGAACACCCCAGTTAAGCTTCTGAATGTTAGACAATCAGTCTGTTGCTACTACTTCCTTAGAAGTTCATGGCCAAGGGGTCATTCATTCCATATTACAGCTGAGCAGGTACCTTGCTTTCATCCACCTTATATACCCAGCCTCAGCTGCATTGTTAGATCATATAAATGTCAACAGAAAAAGCTGGAGAAAGAGAAATTTTTCACTAAAATGTTAGCTCTAGGAGAGCTGAGATTTTATCATCTTTGTTCATTGCTAAATTTATAATGCCTAGCACACACTAGATACACATTATTTATTGAACAAATGAAAAAATAAATTCACAGGGAATACAAACAGCATTAATTTTGGTATTATTTCTACCCTATTTTCTAAGAGCCTTGGAGTTCATATTTACCCGAGCCCTAAGTTAAGGCTTAGAGCCTGAACATGCAAAATACAAAAATATCTTAATTTCAAAAATTAAATTATGCCATTTATTAAAAAAACAAATAAATGTGATTTTTATATGCAGAAACACATAAAAGAAGAGAACAGCAAAGAGATACAAATTCATTTTATAGCACTGAGGAAAGCTTTATTTAGAGATCTCTACTTTGGGCCTCTACAGCTAAAACAAGATTTGGGTAATGAGATGTTTAGAGGAATAAAGTTTTAGGAAATAGACAGTACATAGAAATTCAAAAGGAACCAGACATGTTTCACTTAGAGAAGCCAAGCCTTCAAGTATATAAAGGAATATTACAGCTATCCTGTTTCCACTGAGAATGGGACAAAAGAATAGCCTTACAATACTAGCAGGAGGTTTTTAGATCAAAAATCAGAATTCACATCTCAAGGGATGTGAAACACCGGCAAAGGCTGTCAAAAGAGATGTGGATTCTCCTACTCCATAGACTTTCATGAAAAGACTATCCATATTTCTAACATGATTTAAATGGATTTCTCCCCAAAGGAAACTGTGAACTAGATAACCTAAAGGTCACTATTCTACAAATTTTGTAATCAAAAGCATCTGAAAAATAGGACATTTCCAAGTACCTAAGTAAATCACATAATAGGTCTAGGAGATCTCTTTTAAATCCTTTCTTCCACTTTTTATAAGATCTTACATTTAGATAGCATTTCACAATTTACAGTGGGCTTTCAAGTATTTTGCCTCTTCATTTTTATATGAAGTGGTACCCCAGATTTACTGCCTAAGCTTGAAGGATTAAAAATCAGGGGCAGGGGGAGGTAAGCAGAGATCAGAAATCTTGGTTTCAAATAAACCAAGTTCTCTACTACTTCTCAACTATCTTTTCATTTATTTTTCTTGTTGAGAGGGACTCTTGAGTTTCCTTTCCTCCAACAAATATGCTTTTGGTGCCAATAACAGAAAAGAAAATGTCTTGAAGGAAAAAGGACAAAAGTCAAAGAAGACAATGTGAATTTTGCAAAAGATTGAAAATACCTAAGCCAGAAGGCATTGTTCATCTGCAAGTCTGAACTAAAGGCCCAAAAAACCATATGGGAATGTGTGAAAATCTTTTTTTTTAAGTAACTGCCCAAGGTTTTTTCTGAAGAGTCATTTCAGACTCAGTTATTCTATTTTTGATCTGAAACAGAAAATACAGCTATTGGAAAAGGACTGTCATTCACAGCCAGATTAGAAGTCTAAGACTTGTTTGGCTTATGCCCTTTGCAGCAAAAACCATAAAACTCAATCTCACCCCATACTGAAATAAATGCTAGGCAGAGTAATGCTTCAGAACGTCAACAGAATGCCACAGACAAGCATTTGCTTTTCTTGGTAACCAGTGTATTTAAGGGCACTGAAGTCCATGTTTTCTATTCTTGAGAGCTAAGAACAAAACAATGGCTTCAGGTTCTTTTTTTCCCCCTTAAGGAAAGTGCTAGGGGGAAATTAAAATGTAAAGTGGACTTTCTTTTCTATGCAAATATGTGTTGGCCCCTTTCACTGACAAATCATAAGATGCATATTTGTTCCCAGGTAGGTCAAAGTTCCTAACAGAGGAAGGATTCAAATGTTCTCAGGGTATGTGTTTTCTTTTCCTTATTCTCAGGGAGTTATTTTTAAAGTTAGAGACTTCTGCAAACAATGCCAGTGCTGAGCTTCCCTTGGGAATCATTTTTGCTGCACAGGTTGGCTCCACTGGTTAGAAATTGATTTGCATGAGGCCATCAATTTGAACTTTATCTCTTCAAGGGATAAAACTCTAAAAGGCAAAAACAAAAACAAAATCCTAGTAAAGTTAGGCAGAGACAACACCTCTTGTAAATGCTTGCCTTTGATTCCAGCAAACAACACAATTGTATTTAAAGAAGTAAACAGAGTAAAACCTGTAAAAATAAGCCAATGGGCCAGCTTGCCCATTAGCACTGCCTGACACATAGAAGGTAAATTAAAGAGTAACAAACTCAGTAGTGAGAAAGAAGAGCTTTGCTTATGTTGTATTTCTCCCTCTCCTAATTTACATACTTCACCCCTCCAGCTCAAAGTACACTCAGACTAGCAACTTTCCTTACCTCTCATTCTCTTCACTTTTATCACCTTTCTCCAACATCACCCTTCACTTGGCCTGTGGGTGCAAAGCAAGGGGAGGGAAGAAGGCAAGTCAGGCGCAGGAGTCCGCTAGTGCCTTTGGATTGAGACGTTAGGGTGCTTTAGCATTGCCCAGCAGTAACAAAGACAAATCTAAGAGGGGTCTCTCTTACTAGGTGCAGCCATGACTACTCAGTTTGAATCACGGAAGAGGAAGGGAACCTAGAACTTGTTTGAACCAACTTCTCATTTTCATAATAAGGAAAATGAGGTCTAGAGAAGTTGAGTAATTTGTCCAAGACCCTGTATTTGTGGCTAACATTAAAGCCCAGGTTTATTCACCAGCACCATAGTTTGCCAGACTGGGGCTAGCTGCATGCCTGTGCTATAAACCTACATCATCTCTAAGCAAAAGAAGACTCCAGCAAGAAGATAAGAACTGAAAGCTATTTCTGCTTACTGGAGTTTCTTTTTCTCACCGAAAGATTTTCACATCACTTCTTTGCACCTTGAGTCCCTTCTATGACATCCATCATACTGCTTCATAAACCTGTTTACTCAGCATTAAAACCTTCCTGAGTAGGTAAGGAATCATATTTATTAAAAGTATTGGGAGAAGGTAAAAAAATAAAAACTCGGTGTGTGTATGCAATATTATATCTGAGCTTATTTTTAAGTGAAATGACCAGAATTTTATCCTGATATGGTCTGAGATTAGACAAAAATAGTAAGAAATGTGAAGTACTTTCAAGGCAAAAGCCAGATTCCTCAGCTTAGCATTCAAGGGTCAAAGGTTGGTCTCAACTATTTTATCTCCACTATTCCTATTCAATATAACCTATGTTCTAACTACATCAGGTGCCTCATTGCTCCGTAATATCCACATCAAGCACTCACCTAATTCTTTGTTAAGGGTTATCACTGCACCTAGAATACTGTTCTTATTGCCCTGCCCACACCTCTGTCACCTGTCAAAACCACACTCATTTCCAAAGTATATCACAGATTATCAGGGCTACTTAAAGCATTTCCAAATTAACAGGCAAATTTAAGCCCTTTCTCCCCAACTTCATTCTATTCCAGAATTTTGTTTATATGGCTATTACAGAAATTACCATACTCTATCTTCTATGTATAGTATAGTATAGTATGTCTGTCCCCTTCAA
Source organism: Cheracebus regulus (assembly GCA_963574635.1). Taxonomy (NCBI): domain Eukaryota; kingdom Metazoa; phylum Chordata; class Mammalia; order Primates; family Pitheciidae; genus Cheracebus; species Cheracebus regulus. The sequence goes on from CAUYQU010028075.1 coordinate 14,843, forward strand.
CAGATGCTGAGTATCTAGAGAGCTGGGACTCAATGTTTAGCCCAGAGTGCTAGCCCTCACATTAACGTGAAACAGTCGCACAATAAATGTTACTTTACATGAATTGAAGGCCTGAAAAAAAGGAATTATTATTAACCAGCAATTAACAGTCTGAAGGTGGTAATACAGAAAAGTACTTTCATCTGAAGATTTTAAATGATGACCTCTACATATATTTGAATTGGATCTTTTATAGAAAACAAATCATCCTAATCTCACCTTTCATCCAAAAAGTAAACATGTTTTCACATCTTGAAGACTTCATGCCATTTACTATTATGCCAAATAAAAGCATAAAACTGTTTCTTTCTTTCTGAGGATTGACAAGAGCTTGACCTCCACCCAACTCACAAATCAGATCATGCAGAATATCACTCTCCCATTTGTTCAGTCTAAAAGATCCCTAGCAATTTTTAAACTACAGACAACTTCATTGTAGAAAACGCATCCACCAATGGATGAAATGTACCACTAGCTTAAAGAATATTTGGGTTTCTCCATATTATTCCAAGCTAAAATTATAGAATAAAAGTTATTTTAAAATGTTAGGGGTTAGAATTTTAATTTCACTCCATTTAAATGCATATAACAGGCAACAAATTAAAACTTCACTGGAGTCATCTCTTGCATGTTTGAAAAATTATGTGTACTTTCAAAATCACATTTGCAGATCACAATGTTTGTAAACCTAAACAGTAATGGGCGGGGCACATATTTTGTACCCCTGGGCCATTTAAGTTCCTCAGTGTTGACATTACCACAGAAAAACTTCCCTTTCATGGTTAGTAGCTTGTCGCTCTCAGTAAATCTGTGATACTTTCTGGCGTCCCACACAGGGAGTTATTTAATTTAATTTCTAAGGACCCGATTCTGCCCTTGGATACATGTGAGCAATAAGTATTGACGTCAATGGAAATTCTGGGTGTGCATCTAAGGGCAGACTATGGTCCTCTGCATATTCCTAACATGACTGCCGAAATTCTGTTTGTTCAGACTTGTTTGATTTTGGCTCCTTTTCTCTTAAATGTGCACACAATACCAGAAGTGATGCATGAAGGCTGTGATCAAGTGAAAAGCTATATGCGTGACTGGGAGAGATTCTGTGTGGCCTTTTGACGTAAGCAAAAAATGAGATTTTATGTCCTGTAAAATTTTGGGTCTGCTATTGTCCTGATGAGTAGCCCAAAAAAATTTTTTCATTTCTGGATCTGCCCTCTATTTAAAAAGAAAATAAAACTGAGATTCCAATGAATGCTGATAATTTTAAAAACAGGAAGTATTATTTAACAGTCTAAATATGGCAATACAGAAGAGTACTTTCATCTGAAGAGTTGAAATTATGACATCTATACAGATTTCAATTGAATTTCTAACTTTAGAATTCCCAGGATCATAAGCCATCCATCCATTCCCTTCCATCCCTTAATTCCTGAAGTCCCCTTCTCATTAACTCTCAAACATATTCACCTACTAGATTCCCCTTGTTCATCCCTCTCTAGCCACACTGGGCTCCTGGAAGTCCCTGGAACACAGTCAACACACTCATGGCTCAGGGATTTTACCCATGATACTCCAACAGCCTGGAATACTTTCCCTATTATCTGTATCACCTGCTCCCCAACTACTTTAGGTCTTCCTCAAATGTCACTTTGCCAGTGACCTCTCCCCTCAATACTCTATTTAGTTAGTTAGTTTAGTTAGTTAGTTAGTTAGTTAGTTAGTTAGTTAGTTAGTTAGTTCAATAGGTTTTGGGGAAACAGGTGATTTGCTTACATGAGTAAGTTCTTTAGCAGTGATTTCTGAGATTTTGGTGCACCCATCACCCAAGCAGTATTCAATGTAGACAGTGTCTAGTCTTTCACCCTTCACCTACCTCCCACCCTTTCACCTAGGTCCGCAAAGTCCATTGTATCATTCTTATGTCTTTGCATCCTCATAGCTCAGCTCCCACTTATGAGTGAGAACATACAATGTTTTGTTTTCCATTCCTTAGTTACTTCACTTAGAATAATGGTCTCCAATTCCATTCAACTTGCTGCAAATGCCATTATTTCATTCCTTTTTATGGCTGAGTAGTATTCCATGGTGTATATATATATACCACATTTTCTTTAACCACTCATTGATTGATGGGCATTTGGGCGGGTCCATATTTTTGCGATTGTGAATTGTGTTGCTATAAACATGCATGTGCAAGTATCTTTTTCATATAATGACCTCTTTTCCTCTGGGTAGATACCCAACAGTAGGATTGCAGGATCAACTGGTAGATCTACTTTTAGTTCTTAAGGAAGCTCTACACTGTTTTCCGTAATGGTTGTGCTAGTTTACATTCCCACCAACAGTATAAAAGTGTTCCCTTTTCACCACATCCACATCAACATCTATTTTTTATTATTTTTTTTTATTATGGCCATTCTTGCAGAAGTAAGATGGTATCACATTGTGGTTTGGATTTGCATCTCCTTGATAATTAGTGATGTTGAACATTTTTCATATGTTTGTTGGCCCTTTGTATATCTTCTTTTGAGAATTGACTACTCATCTTTTTAGCCCACTTTTTGATGGGATTATTTCTTTTTTTCTTGCTGATTTGTTTGAGTTTCTTGTAGATTCTTGATGTTAGTCCTTTGTTGGATGTATAGATTAAGAACATTTTCTCCCATTCTATGGGTTGTCTGTTTACTCTGCTGATTATTTCTTTTGCTGTGCAGATGCTTTTTAATTTAATTAAGTCCCATTTATTTATTTTTGTTTTGACTGCATTTGCTTTTGGGTTCTTGGACATAAATTCCTTGTGTAAGCCAATGTCTAGAAAGGTTTTCCTGATGTTCTATTCTAGAATCTTTATGGTTTCAGGTCTTAGATTTAAGTCTTTGATTCATCTTGAGTTGATTTTTGTATAAGGTAAGAGATGAGGATCCAGTTTCATTCTTCTATATGTGGCTTGCCAATTATCACAGCACCATTTGTTGAACAGGGTGTCCTTTCTCTACTTTATGTTTTTGTTTGCTTGGTTGAAGATCAGTTGGCTTTTTGGCTTTATTTCTGGGTTATCGATTCTGTTCCATTAATCTATGTGCCTACTTTTATACCAGTACCATGCTGTTTTGGTGACCATGGGCTCATGATATAGTTTGAAGTTGAGTAATGCAATGCCTCTAGATTTGTTATTTTTGCTTTGTCTTGCTTTGGCTATGTGGGCTCTTTTTTGGCTCCATATGAATTATAGGTTTGTTTTCTCTAGTTCTATGAAGAATGATGGTGGTATTTTGACAGGAATTGCATTAAATTTGTAGAATGCTTTTCATAGTATGGTGATTTTCACAATATTGATTCTACCTATCCATGAGCATGGGACATGTTTCCATTTGTTTGTGTCATGTCTGATTTCTTTCAGCAGTGTTTAGTAGTTTTCGTTGTAGAGGTCTTTCACCTCTTTGTTAAGTATATTCCTAACTATTTTAATTTTTTGCAGCTATTATAAAAGGGGTTAAGTTCTTGATTTGACTCTCAGCTTGATTGCTGTTGTTGTATAGCAAGGCTATTGATTTGTATACATTAATTTTGTATCCCAAAACTTTGATGAATTCATTTACCAGTCTAGGAGCTTTTTGGACAAGTCTTTAGGGTTTTCCAGATATACAATCATGTCATCAGCAAACAGTGACAGTCAGGCTTCCTCTTTACTGATTTGGATGTCCTTTATTTCTTTCTCTTGTTTGATTGCTCTGGCTAGGACTCAATACTCTATTTAAAAGTGGATACTCCCCAGCCCCATTTCCTGCTGTAATTTTTCTCCATAGCACTCATCACCATCTAGCAGAATATACATTTTGTTTAGCTTATTTTCTCTTCTCTTCTAAAATGGTCATTACTATATTCTACGGTAATTAAACAGTACCTGGCACATAGTCCATCCCCAATAAATATGTTTGGAATGAATGAAAGAACTTTTAAGAAGAGTCTAGAGCTTTTGGGAAGTTCTACTTCAACAAGACTTTCCCAAAGCAGTAAACCATTATCAGAATACTTTCCTTGTGAAAATATAAATATAAATTTAAGTATCAATAAATGCTAAATAAAATTTAAGTATACATGCATAATGGAGAAATATTTGAATAAATAAATGAGTAGGATAAGAAAAAAATTTCAAGGAATGTATTTTGACACAGTAATCAAATACATGAAAATATTAAATTTTCTAAAAACTATTCTTTCATCTGTTATAATATTATTATGTCAACTTCATTATTTAATGAGAGTTTTAAATAGGTTGTAGCTCAATGTTTACAATATATAATCAAAGAGCCATCTGCCTCAAAACATCTGAGGTGCTTATTTAAAAAAAAAAAAAAGGAATTTCCCACCTCCTCTCAAGAGTTCTGAAATTGCGGCCTATTTATCTACATTTTTCTAACAAGTTCCTCAGGTATTCTTATGCTTACTTACATTTGAAAACTATTGTTTTAGTTTATCAGTCCTCAAAATCCACTGCAGCCAACTCTAGCCAACTCTGTTCTTGCCTGCCTTCCACAGGGCTGTCTCCTTGAATCCAGATCTCTTTTAATTCCAACGCTTAGATTTTACCTTAATTATACATAAAAAAATAAAAAGAATTATATCTTCTTCTGATTCTAACAAGACTTCACAAGTATTATTGACAGATCAACATTTCTATCAATGACAAAAATATTCTTTTTAAATTATTAGCCCTTTGCAGTTTCTGGTAATAGCATCCCATAAAACTAAAAATGAAATTGAAGTTCGAAAATATCCCAATCTTCTTTTCTGTACTCAAAGAGACACAGAAGTACAATTAAACTTATTAAATGCCTATGTAGCACAGAGAAATGTACCCATTACCTTATTAAACCTAAACCTTGTGGGAGGGGAAAAAAAGAGTAAAAAACACTATGTTATTTGTTCAAAGCCACTTAGTTGGTACCTGCAGAGCAAAAGCTGAACCCCGGTCTCTAGACGCTACATCCATGATTACTTCTAAAATACTCACTGCTACATCCATCTTTTAATAGAGTTTTTTTTTTAAAGCCACAGCCACTACTTGCTATGATTTTGGACCCATTCTGTTTCCTTAAAAATAGAGTTGCTCTAACCTAAAATGTAAGATAACAAATACAACAAAAAAATGAAGGCATAATGTCTCCTAAACACGTTCCATTTGTCATTCTGTGCTCCATTCCCTATTGTGGCGTTTTTTGATAGCAATGCTAGCATATTACTCTGCCAAGCTGCTTTTAATTTACTCTTTTATGGGGGCATGGATGTCATTACTATGTCCCCTATTTCAAATGTTCTCAATGTTGTAGTTCTGCCATATCATTTTTTCTCATCCTTTTACCATATTTTCTCTTATTAAAGGACATGTCACTTCCTTCATGAACTTAAAATTCACTATGGATTTTTAATTATCTGTGAGCATTCAGAAATTCTTTAACTCAGAAATTGCTGTTATTTTTGTTACATGCATGAACTCAATTGCTAAGAATCCTTTCCAAACAAATCTTTTTAGATGGTACTTTTGAAAATACATTCTTTGAATCATTCCAGTCTCAAGACTTGCAGGGAAAGTGGGGAGAAAAGAGGGAGGAAAAGAGTTACTGATCAAATAAAATTAGTGAAAACCACATTCTATATCCACCTCATTAAGATTCACATATATATCAGCATATTAAAGGCTTGGATAAGTCCGACAAGAAAAATTGTTTTAACTCAGTATTTCCCAAACCTGCTTAACCAGGCAACCTGTTCCCCACCACACAACATCTAATAAAATCTCATATAATTTTACTGTATGATAAACATTAGAAGACACAATAAACGTAATACCTACTAAATAATAAGAGTTTACTAAGTGATAGATATTATTGTCATTGGCATTAATAATCAGGTCAATAAGTATTGTGACTCAATTAATCTATTACTTTAAAAATTGTAAACTGTGGTTCTAATGTGTTCAGTCCAAAGCAAGCACCTTCACTGACCTTTGAAAATAATGTCAATTTGCAATTTCCAATAGAAATTTCACAGGAAAGAATATCCTGAAAGCCCTCAAGAACCTAAGTATTTAGCATCAATACTTCCAAAATGCTACTACTTCAAAATATCTGCAAGCATAATCAACTGAAGTTTGGATACAGCATGGTCTGAGGGAAGATGCCTGAGTTTTGGAGTCAAACATTCAAAGCCAGCCTTGTCCCTTAGCCTTTCTGAGCCAGCATTTTCTTAATATATAATTGGTAATATCACCACCAATTGTTGTAAAGTGGTTGTAACAATTAGAAATAACACACCTAGGACACAGTAAACATTAAAAAAAAAAAAAAAAGTAACTGCTTTTTTGGTTCCAGTGAGACTTGTTGACTTCTGGGAACCTTAAATTATGTAATATGCAATCATATAAACAGAGATCCACTTCATTTTCCAATAAGGACATTTCTTAAAAAGTATTGCCCTCTCTACCTCTCAGGAATTCCCCTCTCAGCTTTTTTAACTGGCTATCAATCATAGCTTTCTTGTTAATTTTGCATGAGAATATTTTCCTGAAAAAACAAAAATCTAGTAACACTGACTTTATAAATTTCTTTAAAATTTTGAATATACATTTTTATATTCACATAGTTTAAGAAGCAAGACATCATAAAGAGGCATTGTCTTCGACCGTTTTGTGCTCTTATGACAGAATACCATACTGAGTAATTTATAAGGGGAAATTTATTAGGTGATAGTTTTGAGGATTGAGAAGTCTAAAGTCGAGGCATCTACACGTTCAGTGTCTGGTGAGGCCACCTTCTTCTTCCAAGATGGTGCCCTGCATGCTGCATCATCACATGGCAGAAGGTGGAATGTCAAGAGCAAGAGCCCACTCCCCAAAGCACTTTTATAGCAGCATTAATACATTCATGAGGATGGAACCCTCACGAACTAATCACCCCCTATTAGGCACCACTTCCCAACATTGTTGCATTGGGATTAAGTTTCCAACACATGAATATTGAAGGATACATTCAAACCATAGCAGGTATGTAGAGAAAAAAAAAAACTGCCTCTTAACCTATTTTTATTTATCCCATAATCTGCCTGTGTCCATCTCTAGATAATCACTTTTATTTGCTTCTTAAGTTTCTCTCTTGAATTTCTTTCCACAAACACATACTATATGTATAGATGTACATTTTCACTTTTTCAACTTTTTAAATTATGTGCTCAATACATTGATTTTTACTTTCTTTATTGATAATTATCTGTGACTCCAAATTTTCCTATGACCACTGTTTAAGCTCTATTTCATAATTTTTAATATGTAGTATTTTTGCTACCATTATTTTCCAGAAATTTTATAATTTAAAGTTGCTTACATTTTCTGTGTGACCCAGGAACTACTTAAAAGAGAGTTTTGGGGTTTTTATTTTTGTTTTTTGATTTCCAGATTGGAGCAGGGTTTGTTGTTCATGTTATTAATTTCTAGTTTTATTGTAGCACACATGGTTTAATATTTGGAACTTCACTGAAACTTTCTTTGTGAATTGTGAACATTTTACAATCAAGTGCAGAAAATACTCCATATGGCACTTAAAAAGATGTATCTTCTTTATTTCAAAGTAAAAGTATAATCAATTCACATTTTTGGTGTCTACTTGCTCTATGTTGAATTGAGAGGTGAAGTCATGAATATTAACATTGCAATTATTTTTTCTCTTTTATCTTAAATATCTTTCTTTTTTTTTTTTTTTTTGAGACAGAGTCTTGCTCTGTGGCTCAGGCTGGAATGCAGTGGCGCCATCTCGGCTCACTACAACCTCTGCCTCCCAGGCTCAAGCAATTCTCCTGCCTCAGCCTCTGGAGTAGCTGAGATTATAGACAAATGCCATCACACCTGGCTAATTTTTGTATTTTCAGTAGAGACAGATAACACTGTGTTGGCCAGGCTGGTCTCAAAACTCAAAACTCAAGTGGTCCACCTGCCTCTGCCTCCCAGAGTGCTGGGATTATAGGTGTGAGCCACCGCACCAGGCCAAACATCTTACTCTTTTATCTCTTAAACTTCTGCTTTAGAAAAGTCTGGGGCTTATCACAGTGGCTCACACCTATAATCCCAGCACTTTGGGAGGCCAAGGTGGGAGGATCTCTTGAGGTAAGGAGTTCCAAACCATCCTGGGCAACAAAGTGAGACTCTATCTCTACAAAAAAACTTAAAAATTAGCCAAGTGTGGTGGTGAGTGCCTGTAGTCCCAGCTACTAGGGAGGATGAGGCAGGAGGATCACCTGGGCCCAGAAGTTCAAGGCTGCAGTGAGCTATGATTACACCACTGCACTTTAAGTGGGTAACAGACCTGACACTGTCTCTTAGAGAAAAAAAAAGAGAGAGAGAGAGAAAAGTTGTTTTGGTACATAGATATTACAACTATCATTTCATATTAGCATGGTAAAATTTGTTTCAACTCATTTAATGCTTTTTAGTTAAATATTCACTTTTACTGCTATTCCTATTGTGACTCCTTTTTTTTTTTGTATTTAACTGGTATACATTTTAAACAGCTTCAGTGAGATAGAATTCTGATATACTTCAGCCATTTAAATTGTACAATTCAATAGTTTTTAGTATATTTATAGTTGTGCAACCATCACCACATTCAGTTTTACATTTTCATCACCCCCAAAAAGAAACCCTATACTTATTAGCAGGCACTCCCCTTGTCCTTCCAAGCCTACAGTTCTAGTTAACTACTAACCTACTTTCTGTCTCTATAGATTTGACTATGCTGGACATCTCATATAAGTAGAATTACACAATAATGTAACCATTTGTGACTGACACCACACAATGTTTTCCAGTTCATCCATGTTGTAGCATGTATCAATATTTCATTTCTTATTGCCAAGTAATATTTCATGGTATGGATATAACACATTTTGTTTATCCATTTTTGGCAATTATGACTAATGCTGTTATAAATATTTGTATATAAGTTTTTGTGTGGACATCCTGGTATACTTTTCACACTCTTATTTTCAATCCTTCTGAATTGCATTTTAAAGTACTTTGCTTGTATACAACAGAGGGAGGTTTTGCCTTATGGTAAAATCTGAAACTATTATTTTACTGGATGCATAAAGACCATATGCAAAAACCTAAAAAGAAAATTAATATCACCCATAATGTATCACTCAGGTATAAACTGTCTTTGATATATCTTTTTCAAATCTTTATAAAGTCCATATATTCCTTTTCAAAACAAAATTGAGATCATTCAGCAGATGGTTTTGTATATGTTTTTCTCTTAACATTGTATATGTTTTTCTCTTAACATTATATATGTTTTCTCATATACAAGACACAACATTGTATATGTTTTTCTCATTAACATTGAATATGTTTTTCTCTTAATATTATCCACAAATATTTTTCTCTTCATAAAAATAAATCTATAAATTGAATAGGTGCATAACATTCCACCGAATAATTATACAATAGCACATAATTTTAAAACATGGTATTCTTATCTAGCATGCTCCTAGATTTTATAAACAATGAAAATAACAGTATTACTTAAATTTATTGAATACCATGGCTGGCCACTTATAGACATTTTGTTGCCTATTAGATGAGAAAACTGAGGTCCAAGGTTGTTGAAGAATGTTTCCAAAGTTAAAACTAAGAATGTCCTGGGCCAGGTGCAGTGGCTCACAGCTGTAATGCCAGCACTTTGGGAGACCGAGGCAGGTAGATCACTAGGTAAGGACTTCAAGACCAGCCTGGCCCATATGGTGAAGCCCCGTCTCTACTAAAACTACAAAAATTAGCCGGGTGTGGTGGCACGCACCTATAGTCCCAGCTACTCGGGAGGCTAAGGCAGAAGAAGAACTGCTTGAACCCAGGAGGCAGAGGTGGCAGTAAACTGAGACCATGCCATTGCACTCCAGCCTGGGCAACAGAGCCAGATGCTGTCTCAACAACAACAAAAAAAAGTAATCCCAGAACTTTGGGAGGCTGAGGCAGATGGATCGCGAGGTCAGGAGTTCATGATCAGCCTGGTCAAGATGGTGAAACCCCCATCTTTACTAAAAATACAAAAATTAGCCAGGCATGGTGGTGGGCGCCTGTAATCCCAGCTACTGGGGAAGCTGAGGCAGAGAATTGCTTGAACCCAGGAGGCTGAGGTTGCAGTGGGCTGGGATCAGCCACTGTACGCTAGCCTGGGCGACAGAGCAAGACTCGGTCTAAAAAAAAATATGTCTATATTGTCTTTATTTCACACTTCTCAGTATATTTCTTCTGGATTGACTGATTAAACTTTTGCTTTTAGAGATAATCCATATCATGGGACATTAAAATGTTTCTCAGGAATGGTATTTTTTTCTAACTTGTGGAAATTGGACTAAATTGTTTTTCTTTTCCTATTTTCCCACTGTGGGGAGAAAGCATCCTTGAGCAAACCCAAAGGTTTCTGCATACCCCTGAGGAAAAAATGAGAATGTAACCATTCTTACAGCAATCATGATATAGGGCTTTCTATGTTCAGGAGCAAAGGAGAATCCATAGAAAAGGGTACAAGAGGCAGCTGGCTGGCTCAGAGCTATCTGCACTGCATGGCAGAGACTTGAGACAAATGCAGCATCAGTGGGAGCCAAGGGAAAGCCATGTCAGACAGGGCAGACCACTATGTCTTAACAAAACTGCATCTAAGGTTACATCAGGAGTTATATTATTTGCAGACTCTAGGAGCATATGCCAATATGCTGCCTGGGAATGAAATCCACTAAATTCAGTTCACCCATTATCAGACAGTATATACCCAAAGACAAGACCAGCACAAGGCCAGGGTCTAAGTCTCCCAATATACTTGAACGCTAATTTGGAAAAAAAGCAACACCATTTGCATTTGTGCTTCAAACAGGGGATAGAGACAGTTCACTGCCCTTATATCTACTATAAGGTAACAAAGAAAAAATAATTTCAAAAAAAAGGCATCTTTTTATGGTTTAAGAATTTTTATATGTCCTAAGTCCCTACAAAGCTAAAAAGCAAAGCTCTTTTACATCTTAAGAGACATTTGGTCATTTGAATAATATTACAAAATTTCATGTCTTTAATGTGTTTTAGGGTTTCTCTAATATTTTGGAAACTAACTGATCCAGCCCAATTAGTTCTAAAGCTTGCTTTTTTGCAGTAAACTCTAGTATTCTCGTTTTACAATTTAAGCGTCTCCATTGACTACATTGTTAAAAGGGTTAATAAAACTGTATTTTACATAGTTGCAAACTTATTTTAATAGTGATAACTTTACAATAGTAATCTTTTCAATTATTTCCTTAAACACAATATAGTTAACACCTAGGAGCATCCCAATGTTGTAATACTGCCGCAAAATTAAGTAAGCTTTTATAATTTGCAAAGTACTTCTAATGTATCTTATTTTACGTAATCTTAACTATAATCCTATGAACTATATAGAAATCATCCTTATTTTATAGGTAAGACAATAAGTTCACAGAAATTAAATAGTATGTCCAAAACGAAACTGCTAATAAATGAAAGAACCAGGACTGAATCCCAAATCTTCCGCTTTCAAAAAAAAGTAGATAGGAAATGTCACTGTCTCCTTATGAAGTTGTCAAGACTCTGATGTGGCTGGGGCTTCTATGGCTATAACTTATTGTTGAAGAGTCTATACTTCCCACTGAGTCTGTTTTTATTAGAGGTCCATCTTTTCCATTTCCAAATGTAATCAGTCTCAGCCCTTTGTCATTCAATTCTGACACAAGATATTACTAACATTTCATATTTTAAGAAAGCCTATACAGTTGGCCCTACATTTCTATGGGTTCCACAAATTTCAATTCATGAATTTAGTCAACCATGTATTGAAAATAAGTAAGTGAAAAGTAACAACAATAAAAATAATATAAATTTAAAAACTAATATAGTATAATAACTAACTTAGATAGAATTGACACTGTATTATATATTAAAAGTAATCTAGAAGTGATGTAAATCTAGATGTGTGTAGGTTATATGAAAATACTAATCCATTTATGTAAAGGAGTTGGGCACCCTCAGATTTTGGTATCCATACAGGTCCTGGAATAAATCCCCAACAGATGCTGAGAGATGAATCTATATTTTGCAAATAGGCTATTTTAAATTCCACTGCTTTTTAGCCTTCTTGAATTTTATAGAGCTTAAGTCTCTCTTAGTATTTCTTTCCTATGATATAATAAACCCTACATGAGTACTTCTTATGTGCTTCTTTTATTCTTAACTCCATCTTTCCTGAATCACTAAAAATGCAAAAATCATCTGTTGCATTCAGGTATGTAGAAAACATTGGTTTGTAAAAATCTCTTAAAATATTGCTACTTCATTTATTACATATAGAAAATATATTCTGAAATTTCTATAAGAAAAAAGTCACAGAACCAGCTTCACTTATGATCATTATTTTATTGACATAGACTTTGACAAGGTTCAGGTTCAATTTACATAGCATGTTAATAATATTTTATCAATAATATTTCACCAACAATTTTTGGACCTGCATAAGCTGACTAAAGTGCTAGGGTTCTCATGTACTAGTATATAAACAGCAGGTCTGATTTTAATATAAGAGAAAAACAATGTTAAAATTAAATATACATTATTGTATTTCAAGCATCTTTTTTTTTCAAAGCTTTGGTTATAAAATATTAATAATGGCTGCCACTTACCTAAGGGCTTACTATAAGATAGGTGCTGTGCTAAACCCTAAACATACAAACTACTTAATCTTCATAATAACCTTAATAAGTAGATAATATTATCCCCTTTTTGTACCTAAGAAAGCTGGGGCTTACAGTGGTTATTTTCCAAAGTTGTATTATTGATGCTAAAGTTAGCATTGTAGTCCTGCTGACTCATTCTAGGCCTTTCTGACTCTTAAGTTTGTTTTTGTTGTTTCTTGAGATTGAGTCTTACTCTGTCACTCAGGCTGGAGTACAGTGGTGCAATCTTGTTTCACTGTAACCTCCACAGCCTGAGTTCAAGTGATTCTCCTGCCTCAGCCTTCCCAGTAGCTGGGACTACAGGAACGCGCCACCATGCCTGGTTAAATTTTGTATTTTTAGTAGAGACAGGGTTTCACCATGTTGGCTGGGCTGGTTTCAAACTTTTGACTCAGGTGATCTGCCCGCCTCGGCCTCCCAAAGTGCTGGAATTACAGGTGTGAGCTACCGTGTCTGGCTTCTGGCTCTTAAGTTTTAAGAATTTACTACTTTTGACTAATTTTTCCATGTCCTTTTCTTTGATATTAATCTGATAATAGTCTAAATATCTTTTGAAACAGAGTATTTAAACTTTCCCTTAAATAAAGCCCTTAGTTATGAAAGATTAACCAATCATACTTTTTAATACTAATTTCTATTTTTATATTGTCATTTTTTGAAATTCTGTCATTGGTTTTTCTAGCCCTTTATCATGTCCTAGCAATTTATCTCCATATTTCCCATCTAATTTGGAAAATGCATTGGTACTTTCCATCGAACCATGCCCTCTTCTACCTCAAGCAACACTAAGCATAAATTTAATTTCACATGTGCCTATTAAGATTGTAACTCTAAATTATATTTTTATATTGGCATTTATTTTTAGATCAATATTTAACACTTTGTTTAGTGATCTATCCTGGAAATCAAGAATATATATTCAACTTATTTTTCTCCATGGCACCTAGCATTGTACCTATTTACACTTTTAATTAATAAATGATTGATTAATAAAAGAGTACTCAAAATACCAACAGCACATTATTGGAAATTTTATGGAAGGTCCTGAACTTCTAGATGAACATGCAATAAGTACCTTACAGGTACTTGCTCATTTAGTATATTTGGTTTTCTTGGAATGAAGAAAGGGAAGAAAGTGAATACTAAGTATTTCCTGGATTCATTATCTAAAAGAGCATCCTGTTATCGTATCCTTCTGCAAATACTAATATTCCACTGAGAAGCAAGATTGGACCATTTGTAAGGAGACCCTTTAACAGCTTAAATCTGTTTTGCCTTTTCAATTAGGATATAAAAATATAGATCTAACTCCCATAAATTAAACAGACTATTCCTCTCTAGTGAAGGAATTAAAAATGGCTGAAGCAGATAGTGACATTCCATGCCTCGTCTTTGAAAGATAGTTCAGAGCTCCTGGAGTTAAGACACTGTTATTCTGAGCTACTACACAGCAAACAGCTAAGAGTGAGAAAAAAAGACAGGTAACTAGGCAGTTGGAAAACTGACTTGTGTCAGAGGATTTGAGAGTCTGCTGAAAGCCTATTATGCTCTGAGAGACTAGACAAAAAGTATTCAGCATGTATTTTATAAGTTCAGACTAACAGGCATAAACTAAAAAGAGGGCATACTGAAAGAAACCTGTAGAGAGAAGACACTGTTTAGAAAAAAAAAAAAAATCAGTTTATTTTAATAACACATTATTCCCCTTATGTTTAGATATCTGTTTCTTCCAGTTTCACTGTATATAATATTTCATGGCTGATCATATAAACAATCATAGTTCTATTAAAAACATAAGCACATGATAGAGATATTGTTTTTCTCTGTTATCCATGCCTAAAGTTTAATCACTATCCTAAAAAGAGACCATATTAGCAACTACTAACAGCCACCAAAAATAAAAATGAAAGATTTATAGAAAATTTGGAAGTCCCAGCCAGACGCAGTGGCTCACGCCTGTAATCCCAGCACTTTGGGAGGCTGAGGTGGGTGGGTCACCTGAGGTCGGGAGTTCAAGACCAGCCTGTCCAACATGGAGAAACCACGTCTCTACTAAAAATACAAAATTAGCCAGGTGTGGTGGCATGCCTGCAATCCCAGCTACTCAGGAGGCTGAGGCAGGAGAATTGTTTGAACCTGGGAGGCAGACGTTGTGGTGAGCCAAGATGGTGCCATTGCACTCCAGCTTGGGCAACAATATTTAAACTCAATATAAAAAAAAAAAAAAAAAAAGAAAATGTAGAAGTCCCTCCTAGGTTTATACTGTAGCCTTAGTCCTTTTAGCATGAAGTGGTTTTTTAAATTAGATGCTCTTGTAAGTGACACCTTTACTACGGGGACTTGAAAGTCTCAGTAGGCCATAAAAGGCTAAATATATGGCACATTTTCAATAAAATTTAACTATATCTTCTCATGCATTTTACAATTCATATTATTTCTTCAAGACTCAGGTAAGATATCCACGTAGTGAAGCCCTTTCCTATTCCCCAGGCAAGTTAGTCTGAGTTCTACAACACTGTATCCCTATCTCTGAGAGTAGAACACTTATCCTCCATGTGTTGTCATGAATCCCTTGATCAGGAAGGTTCATCCAGGGTTGAAATGCTAATGTACTGGCAACCATTTTGTGAGTGCCAACTTCTGTATTCAACAAAGCAGACTCTCAATAAAAATTGTGGAGTATATATGCAAATTAAATCTTTAATTGTATAACTGCTTTCCAATTGGGCAAAATGTTATTTCATTTCCAGGAAAGAAAGCATTTTGCAATGTAATGGGAAGAACAATGAACTCAAAATCCAAAGTTTAGATTTTAGTCCCACCTAGATAACTGTGTGACCTTGAACAAGCATCCTCAGTTTATCTACCTACAATGTGGCAGGGTAAAAATTGATTTCTAATAACCCTTTCAAATTAAATTTTATTTAATTTGGAAACTTTGTTATCTAGTTAACTTTTTATGAGTTGCTTGGAAGTCTTGCCTAGAGTAGTAAATGCTGAAATGATGACTTCAGCCAAGCAAACAAGAGTCATTAGCAACTAGCACAGGGTGAAATAGATTATTTCACAGCTGAAACTGGGCAACTCCAAGAAAGGAATGATAATGCTAACCAGCAAGCTCTTGTGCTATATGGAGTTGTCTCTTTACCACCTCTTCCTATCAAGTGAAGTGTTCTCAAGAACAAAACTGGCAGCATTCAATACCCACCAAACACTCCAGAATGTGCTTTGGCTACAAAACCAATGTGGGCCCTGTGTCTCTTCCACTCTCCTCTTGTACAAAGAGGTTAAAGATGACACGAAGAAAATTTTCCATACACTAGGTTGGATATTGCCAGTTCATGAGAAAAAATATTATGGAGTTATCACAGATAACAATTAAGTTGGAAGAAATAAAAGTAGTAAACAACAGTGTTGAATATGAGGCTGCCTGTGGAGGTCCCATGAAAACCAAGTTCTGTGAATCTACTCATATGAAGGATCAAGAAATAAAGGTCTGGAGTCAGTAATGTGAGGTGGGGGAGGGAAGTATAAGTAAAACTTCTTTATGGAAGGCAGACCAACTTGTTCTCTAGAAATTATGATAGCAAAAAAGTTTGTATCACAAGCAAACATCTCTTAAACATCATGAAGAGAATTGTTGGACTCAAAGACATAAGGATGTTAGTTTGGACATTTTTCCTCCTAAGAGAATATAATCTTGAAGATACTTTAAAAGAAAAAGACATGCTCAATAGTACTAATTTCCTGCACTGTTTCCTGCTTAGTATATACTCTTCTTTTAGGCTAGTGGCCTGCTTGAAGAAGAGATTGCATTAGCAGTTGGAAAGCCTAGTTGGTTCTTCAGCCCTAAATCCTCTCTTAAGAGAATGGTACAGCAGCCACAGAATAAATATAGACCTGCTCCTCAGGGTATGTGCGAAAGCTCCATCCTTGAAAGGTATACTATGTCCTCCTTGCCCTAAGAGAAGAAAATAATAAGTATTCTCGTTCCTTCCAACACAAATTATGACTTCAATGCATCGGAAAGGAGATTTAGAGAAATAAGACTCAACTATACAGGATATATAAAATCCCATTTTTCACAAAATAAGTTGAAAAATAGTAATCCTGAGAAAATATGTTCAAAGTAAATAGAAATTGGCAATTGAAAATAATGATTTTACTGGATAAAATAAATATTATACTTAAATCCTAATGAAAGAAGAAAAATACCATTTTATTCATCTCTTCTTTATTAATATATTAGAAAACACAAAAATTCTATTGAAATTACCTAAAAGATTTGTAAAAGCATCAGTCAAATCATTATTATTTTTTGTCAAATTATCATGCCTTTTTTGTTTTATCAAAAGACTCATGGCCAGACACAAGGTCATCTATATTTTCTCCTAAGTTATCTTCTAAAAGTTTTACAGTTTATCATTTTACACTTAGGTCTATGATCCATTTTAAATGATCTATTTAAAATAGTCTGTTAATCCATTTTTAATCCATGATCAATGAGTTCATTTTTATGAAAGGTATAAAGTCTGTTTCTAGACTCATTTTTTTGTGTATGTAGATAGCCAGTTGTTCTGGTGCCATGTGTCAAAAAGACTATACTTCCTCCATTGAATTGCCCTTCCTCCTTTGTCAAATATCAATTGACTATATACATTGGGGTCTATTTCTGGGCTCTCTATTCTGTCCCATTGATCTATTTGTCTATTCTTTCTCCAATACCACATGGTCTTGATTATTGTCACTTTACAGTAAGTATGAGTTGGGAATTGTCAGCCCTCTGACTTTGTTCTTCCTCTTCAGTACTGTGTTGACTATTGCGATTCTTTTACCTTTCCATATAAACTTTTATAAGTAACTTTGAATTCATAATTTTGTATCCTTTTTCTTAAAGAGAGCCTCTGTAACTCTGTAAGCTACAGACTCTACAAAACCAGGACCCACCTCTGCATAGTTCAAGTTATGACTGTAGATTAAAATCTAGAGGAAGAAAGCAGAGGGTTGAGACCCTGATGCATATCCTTATATAAGCAAAGAGAGAAATGAATAAATAGAACAAGAAGGAAGAAAGACTGTGTTCCTTCCAAATTGTTCAACAGTTCTAATTCCAAACCACATATCTGCAGGTACCTAAATACAGTACCTCTAATCTTAGTATACAAAAAAGGTATGTTACTTACCTATAAACTAATTTTTTTATTTGAAAGCATCAGAGACTACCAGTAACTTTGAAGAAACTTGTGCTTCTCTGCCTATGCCTTTTAGTTGTCAAACAGTTCTGAGTTTCCAAAACAGATGCTAACCAGAAGTACCACTTCCTTTATGAAGACTCCTTTAATTCCCCGGGTCAACTCAGACTCCTATTCCTCCAATAGAGCCCCAATTCTAGAGATCTGTATTATTTGCACATATTTCAAATATTAAATATTGTACATATTGAATTATAACTTCAGTGAGGGCAGAGACTGGATCAAGTCTTATCATCTACATATCCCTAGTGAGTAGCACAGTGCTAGCACATGCTAGCACACACATTCTAGGTGCTCAAATATGGGTTGAATGAATATTAATAAAAGGCAGATACTCTAATTCCAAGTTTATGAATGAGTAAGCTGACACTTGCCCTAGAATACATGTGAAGCAAAGGGCAAAGCTAAAATCCAGGTCTCTCAACTCTGAAAAATTCTCCCTAATACAGTAACAATAATATATTTTATAACATAAGCCATAGGAGAATAAAATGGCTATTTCAAATGAAGATAAAGTTACTTTTCCCTGCTGCCTAAGTATAATTTACCACTTCCTACTCCCACCATACTTCCACCATCTCCCAGATTATATGTGAACTTTATTTTCAGATTTGTAAATTTCTTCATACTAAGAAAATGAACAGGTAACATACAATAGCTGAAGCCATTACATTCTAAGGAAACAGACAAAACACTAAAGAAATGATAGGATGGTTGCATTTCTTCTCTTCAGAACTCTAACAGAGACTGGAATTGCTCTGGGAAAGCAGTGTGGCAAGTATGTTCAATTGCCCACACCCATACCATCTCTATAATAAACTGCCTTTTAAGGCCTAGACTCATACACAATCACACATACACATATGCAGGGAAAATTTTAGTTCTAACAACCATGAGACTTAAGGACTTACTTCTTTTGGACTCCATTTAGCTCATTTTCACTTTGCATTGTGATTGTATCTGAGATATAAGCTTATTTATGGAAGATTTAGTAAAGGATAGATAACTCTCTATTAATAATTATATAACAATGACAACAATAGCAACAATTCATTAAGTGCATGGCTTCATACTAAACATTCAATAATATTAGCTAATCTAATCCGCATGATCCTCTGTTTATTTCCCTACTATATAAATGGGAGTGAGACCAAGTAGTTTGCCCAAGCTCTACACAACTAGTACATGATAAATACAGGATCCAAACCTAGGTCTTTTTAATCCCAAAGTTCCTGCTCATAACCATTCTTCTATGCTGCTTTTAGGAATAAAGGACTTCACAGGTTGTTGGTCTTCAAATATATTTACTGTATATATTTATTGGTAAACCAGTTTGAACATATATCATTAATATATATATATAAGCATATACACACACATATGTATATTACACATGCACCTACCATGGTAATATTTAATTTAATTACAAATTATAAAACTGGTCAAATAGAATTTTAAATTAATAAGCTGAAAATTAAATAAGTAATATTTTTAAATTTTGTTTTACTTTGATAGTGGTTCAAAAACCTTTTTTGCTCCATTTTAAAAATAGTATTAATAATTATGTTCTGAGTATTATATAACCTTTCAATAAGATTCATTAAAAATAACAAATGTAAATCTAAGTTTCAAATAGTTTTTTGATAATTTAGACTTTTTTAGCTTTTTTAATTTTTTATTTTTATAGAGTTAGAGGTACAAGTGCAATTCTGTTACATGACTATACTGTGTATTAGGGAAGTAATTTAGATTTTTTTGGTCAACTTCTTTTCAGGCTATTTTTACCTTATTATATGGCTGACAAGTTCATATGAAAAGACAAATCATTAGCTTTGAAATTTTCTTGTTGTTCCTATGTTCTGACATTATTAGTACTATATTTAATCCAATTTCTTTTCAAAAATCCCTTTAAGTCCACTTAGCTAGGGACACGTGAACTGCAACATGCTGAAATAAACTAATCAATTAGGAAAAATTTCTACTCTATTCTCAGAATAAACCAGAAATGTACAAAACAAGTCATCTTCTGACAGGTTGACTATATAATTGTTAACAAAACTTCCCCACCCAGGAGATTTCCTTGTTTTATCTTCTAGAGTGTCTCTACATCCTCTCTGACCCATGCCTGACTTTGGACAGCACTGACCTAAATACTCTAAAATTCACCCATATTTAACCAGATCTGCAGAGAGCTGTCTGCATTTAATTCACCATCCCAAAAAAATCCTTTCATTCAATTATGTTTTGATGTGATGCCATCAAACTAAATGAAGGCACCTATAAGAAACTGCTCTCATACTGAAAAAAAAAAGGAGAGCTAAAGTTACAATGAATTCAAAGAACTTCTTCCTACATTATCTTTAACAAAGGAAGAGTAAAAAACAAGAAGTAATCGTCTCTCCAGGTCTCTTAACACAAAGACTTCTACAAACACGAAGGAAGTTCATTCTGCAATTCATAAAGAGGAAGTTTCCATCAACTTGGGATATAAATAAATGTTCCCATGTCTAATCCTGAGGAAAGAAGAACATGAGCATTTAACAAATATATATCCTTTAGTTTTTGTTTTCTTGTTTGCTTTGTTGAGACAGGGTTGCTCTGTCACCCAGGTTGGAGTGCAGTGGCAGGAACATAGTTGGCTGTGACATCAAACTCCTCAGCTTCAAGGGATCCTGCTGCCTGAGCCACCCAAGAAGCTGGGACTATAAATGTGCACCATCTTGCCCAGCTAAATTTTTCTTTTTCTTTTTCTTTTTAGAGATGGGGCCTTGCTATTTTACCCAGACTGGTCTTGAACTCCTGGCTTTAAGCAATCTTCTCATCTTGGCCTCCCAAAGATCTGGGATCATAGGAGTGAGCCACTACACCTGGCCTCCTTTAGTGATTCTGTATTAACTGCCACTGCAATGCTTTTACTGTAGAATATGTATCGTTTTTGTAATTATATCCTTTTTCCCATATTATTTTTTTCTGATCATATGTATAAGATATAATTTTATGAAGGTTGAATCTATGAAAAATTAAGGTGGTAAAAAAAAGTATTCACCTATGTGATGGTTTGTAAAAGCACTTCTAAGCAACAGGGAGTATATCTTTGTACTTAAAACTGACTTAAAAGAGTTGGAAAAAAAGGAAACTTCTAGTCATGTGCCTTTTAATCTCATGACCACATTTGCTCATGGCCATTGACTTTTACACAGACATTCCATTGTGTTGCTAACAGCATTAGGCTCATTCTAAAAATGCAAAATGCCATCTAATTTTTGTTCAGCTCAACTTCATCTTAGGATAATCAGAAAGAATTATAATACCAACAAATGTTCATCTAGTTAGGATCATGCCTTAAAAGAACCCAAAATGTTTGGCTAAAATACGACACTGCTTCCCAAGACACATTTTCAGATCTTTATTTCCCAGGGGACTGAGTGATTCTTTGCATTTTATTTCACTAATCCTTAAATATATCCTAGGTAACGAAAAAATACTGATCTAGATTCAAACTCCAACAGTCTAAATTCCAAACCTCACACTGTGAATCAATATACTATGTGGAATTAATGTTGTCCAACCACTTGCACATTTCTGCACCAAGGGACCACTACGATTCCTTCATCTATAAAAAGATGTCAATTTCTTAGCATTTATAAAGTATTTTTTACATTCTATCTCATTCAAATTCAAAAAATAGAAAATTATTACTCCAGTTTTGACATCCTCTAAGACAATGATTCCTAACAATAACCCCAAGATCAATGCAATGAAAATATCCTATCAATTATGAGGATGCCAAGATTTCTAATATTAACGATTAAACATTGAAAGTCTCAGTTAAGAGAGGACATTCCTGACTGCCATATCTAAAGTAGTCCTTACTCCAAACCTGCCAATCTCATCTCTGTCGAAGTGGCAGCCAGTAGTTGAACTTCTAAGAGAGAATGCAGATTAAAAAGTGCCCTGTGAGAGATGGACAACAAAAGCCAGACTCCCTAATTAGAACACAAAAAGAAAAAGTACTGCTGGCCTGCTACCAGAGGCAACAGTTGATGGGAAGTGGCAAGGACAAGGGAAGATAGGGGCTGCAGGAGAGGATAAATGCATTGCCTTGCCACCAAGAATGCAAGCAGTTTACACGGCTCAGGAACTGAAAGTACAACACCCCCAAATATCATCACAGAGCAAGAGCCCCCACAAACAGATTCTGGCCTGGGAATACTAAAGACAGGATAGCAGACAATCCCTAAACTGCTAACCTGGCAAGGATGAGAAGATAAAAAGAAAGAAAGAGGAAAGAAAGACAAAAAGAATTTTCTCAACAAAAAAAAAAAGAATATTTTTTTTGGAGGCAGAGTCTCACTCTGTCACCCAGGCTAGAATGCAGTGGCACAATCATGGCTCACTAAGTTCAAGTGATTATTCTGCCTCGGCCTCCTGAGTAGCTGGGACTACAAGGGCGCACCAATACACCTGGCTAATTTTTGTATTTTTAGTGGAGAAGATTTCACCATATTGACCAGGCTGGTCTCAAACTCCTGACCTCATAATCCATCTACTTCAGCCTCCCAAAGTGCTGGGATTACAGGCGTGAGCCACTGTACCCGACCCACAAACAAATTTTAAAAGCTTGAGAATAACGTTTTTGCAATATACATGACAAAAGATTTCTATCCTTAATAAAGAGAATACCTTTTTTGCAATATACATGACAAATAATTTCTATCCTTAATTATGTCTTGTATAATTCTACAAGACATAAAAGAATGTTATAATTCTACAAGACATAACCAATACCCCAATTTAAAAGTCATCTGGAGGGGGATCAAGATGGCTGAAAGGGAGCTTCTCTGGAGTGCAGCTCCCACCGAGTGAGATACAGAACCAGAGCAATATCCGTGTCTCCGAGCGAGGTACTGGGTTCGTTCCAAAGGGACTGGTTGAACAGCGGGATTAACCCCAAAATAGGCAGTGAAAGTAGCCCAAAGAGGGCAAGCCAAGGCAAGGTGGGGCACTGCCCCATCTGGGAAGTGTATCTGGCACAGAGGATCAGGGGGGCGTCACCTCCTGTTACTCCAAATCAGATACAGCGCTTCACTCCATGATTCCAGCAGCTCACGGCCAAGGAAAACACCACCTGGCTAAGAACCGCCCCGAGTTGCAGCCCCGGGCAACAGCTCAGGCCTGTAGCCACAGCCAGACCGATGCCTTGTCAGCACAGATCAGGGCGGAGACTTGGACTAACACCAAGAGGGCTAGCAAGAAGGAACTGCCTGTCCCACAGAAGGGAGAGTTGAAAAGGGGGAGGAGGATATGGCCAGACAGGTCCAATCTCCACAGATCCAGCAACCAGAATCCCTCTCCCAGGAGTGTTTCACAGTTAACACATCAGATGGAGCTCCATCTGGGAGTAACCAGCTAGGCAGAGGGGAAGAACCCTGCCATTGGGAAGGCAGGGCTAATCTCACCAGCATAAGCGTAAACCAGGCAAAGAATAAACAGCAGCAGCCTGGCTGAGAACGAGGCAGCCCAGCAGCGCCTCCACAGGCAGACAATGGACAGACTGTCTCAAGCAGCACACTGGACACTTGTGTTTTTTTTTTAAAAAAAAAAAAGCTTCACACAGGAGAAATAACCCAAACTTTAACAGAATGGATGTCCACTCAGAGATCTCACCCAAAATCACCAACTTCAAGGATCAAAGATAGATAAATCCACTAAGATGGGAAGAAACCAGCACAAAAAGGATGAAAACATCAAAGTCCAGAATGCCTCTCCTCCCCAGAGAGATCATAACGATGCACCAGAAAGGCAACAAAACAGGTCAGAGAATGATTTTGATGAGCTGATAGAAGCAGGCTTCAGAAGATGGGTAATAACAAACGTCTCTGAGCTAAAAGAATATGATCTAACCCAATGCAAAGAAATTAAGAAACTGAAAAAAGATTAGACAAAATGCTAACTAGAATAACCAGCCTAGAGAAGAACATAAATGACTTGATAAAGCTGAAAAACACAGCACAAGAACTTCGTGAAGCACACACAAGTTTCAACAGCCAAATCGATCAAGCAGAAGAAAGGATATCAGAGACTGAAGATCACCTCAACCAAATAAAAAGAAAAGGCGAGAAAAGAGAAAAAAAGAGTGAAAAGAAATGAACAAAGCCTTCAAGAAATATGGGATTATGTGAAAAGACCTAATCTGTGCTTGATCAGTGTACCTGAAGAGGACAGGAAAAATGAATCCAAGCTGGAAAATACTCTTCAGGACATTAACCAGGAGAACTTCCCCAAAAGCAGGACAGCATTCAAATACAGGAAATGCAAAGAACACCACAGAGATACTCCTCAAGAAGAACAACCCAAGGCACATAATCATCAGATTAACCACAGTTGAAATGAAGGAAAAAAAAATGCTAAGGGTAGCCAGAGAGAAAGGTCAGGTCACCCACAAAGGAAAGCCCATCAGACTCACAGCAGATCTCTTGGCAGAAACCCTACAAGCCAGAAGAGAGTGGGGGCCAATATTCAACATCCTTGTGGAAGACAGTGTGGCGATTCCTCAAGGACCTGGAAAAAAGAAAAAAAAAAAAAAAAAAGGAAAAGAACTTTCAACCCAGAATCTCATATCCAGCCAAATTAAGCTTCATAAGTGAAGGAGAAATAAAATCCTTTACAGACAAGCAATTACTGAGAGATTTTGTTGCCACCAGAACTGCCTTACAAGAGCTGCTGAAGGAAGCACTAAACACAGAAAAAAAAATCATCCAATACCAGCCACTGCAAAAATGAACCAAATGGTAAAGACCAATGACACAATGAGGAAACTGCATCAACCAACGAGCAAAACAGCCAGTAACAAAATGGCAGGATCAAATTCACACATAAAAATATTAATGTTAAATGTAAATGGCCTAAATGCCCCAATCAAAAGACACAGACTGGCAAATTAGATAAAAATTCAAGACCCATTGGTGTGCTCTATTCAGGAGATCCATCTCACACAAAAAGACACACATAGACTTAAAATAAAGGGATGGAAGAAGATCTACCAAGCAAACGGAGAGCAAAAAAAAAGCAGGGGTTGCAATTCTAGTCTCTGATAAAATAGACTTTAAACCAACAAGGATCAAAAGAGACAAAGAAGGGCATTACATAATGGTGAAAGGATCAATACAACAAGAAGAGCTAACTATCCTAAATATATATGCACCCAATACAGGAGCACCTAGATACATAAAGCAAGTTCTTAATGACCTACAAAGAGACTTAGACTCCCACACAATAATAGTGGGAGACTTTAACCCTCCACTGTCAATATTAGACAGATCAATGAGACAGAAAATCAACCAGCATATCTAGAAATTGAACACAGAACTGGAACAAGCAGATCTAATAGACATCTACAGAACTCTTCACCCTAAAGCCACAGAATACACATTCTTCTTGTAAGGCCAGTTGCCTTGCTGGGAGCTTGGACAAACCCCCCTCCCCACTCCTTTTTCCCTTTTACAAGCCCCGAGCAAGCTCAGACATGCCCTGAGCAAGCTCAGACATGCTCGGGCATGTTCCCTTCTCCCTTGCTCGCACGGCCTGGTCTTCTCTTAAAGAGCCCAGTATGCAAACAAGGTGCCGCAACCATAGCTTCTTAATAACCAATAGCAGCTAAGCCCTAACAACCAATAGCAGCTAAGCCTTAACAACCAATAGCAACCGAGTTTTAACAACCAATCGCAGTCGAGTCTTAACAACCAATAGCAGGCAAGTAATTCCTACCAACAACAAGCCAAGTCCTGGGTCAAGGCTTGTAACTTACGCAATAGCAGTCTTGCTCTCCCACAACAAATCGAGCTGTTTCACTCCCTATAAAAACCCCCTGTCTAAAAATAGACTCACTATAAAAACTCCCTGTCTAAAAATAGACTCACTCCCTATAAAACCCCCTGTCTGAGAGGAGTCTGTGCAACTTCTCCGGCTCCTCCTGTCCGGACTGCAGAACCTCACCCAGGAGCCTGAATAAATTCCCTTGCATTGGATTATTTTGGTGCTGGCCTCAGTTTCTTCGTTTTATCCTCGGAAACAAACCTTACACTTTCTACCTCTTAAGATCCTCTGCAGTTTCCAGCCCAGAGTTTTGGCCCCAAAGACAGGCAGCATCTAGCTTCCCTCAGCTGCTCAACTGGCCGAGGAATAAGAAAGCCATCTTGTGCTCGTCGGAGGGCAGCCACGGGAATGGGTCTGGGTGGGGCTCAGTGCCGTGGGATGCCCCCGGGGCCTGTGGATCCATTTCAGAGGCTTGCCAACCCCTTCACCCAGGGATTCTTCTGGGCCTATCTTGTGCTTTACAATTAAAAATATCATTTCCCTACTGTTTCTTAGAGCCGCACAAAGGGCCACAGGAAGGATAGCCAGGGAGAGGGGCAAGAGGGAGAGGAGGCCAGTGTCTAAAATACAAGGAGTGTTTTATACTTTTAATTTTATAATTGTAATACAAGTCCAGAGCAGGACTTCTGAGACTTCAGTCATCTGGTACCACTTTCACCTTTGTGGCCATATCCTCATAACACCTGTAGAATTATTTGCTTTTATTTCAACTTTTTTTTTTTTTTTAGAGACAAGGTCTCGATATGTTGCCAGACTGGAGTGCAGTGGCTATTCACAGGTACAATCCCACTACCGATCAGCATGGGAGTTTTGACCTGCTCCGTTTCCGACCTGGGCCAGTTCACCCATCCTTAGGCAACCTTATGGTCCCCCACTCCCAGGAGGCCACCATATTGATGCCGAACTTAGTGCAGACACCCGATCGGCATAGCGCACTACAGCCCAGAACTCCTGGACTCAAGTGATCCTCCAGCCTCAGCCTTCCGAGTAGCTGGGACTACAGGCATGCGCCACCGCGCCCGGCTCAACTTATTTTTTTAAACCAAAACACATTTAACTTAAAGAAAACCTTATATCACAAAACTAAAATAAGAGTATAATTTGCCAGGTGTGTCCGGTTATCCCCTCAGATCCACTCTCTGCCCCTCCCCATCTGCTCTAGGGCAGAGGGGCTGACCTTAGGCCCCACACTCGTGAGCTCTCGTGGCCTCTATTTCCATCTGGGATTGGACTTAGTAGGAGACTGGGAACAAGGAGGAACGAGAGCGAAGTGACTCTTCCTTTCCCCAGCTCCTTCCATAGGGGTTCACAGCAGACAGGCTGTTTTCTTCAATGCGAGGTCTGAGCTCCTGTTCCTTGGCCCTCTCTCTGGTTCTAGTACCTACTTTCCCTTACCCCTTAGGCACCTTACTGCAGCTGTCCCTAGAGGACTGCACTGTCCTTGTGCTTTATATACACAGGGCCCACATCTTTATAAATAGTCCCTTGACGAAATTCTCAGATTACCCGTTTTGAAAGTGCCATCTGTTTTCTGCCAGGAACCTGGCTGATATACTTATCATAAAGAGAAAGTAATTGACAATGATAATACAATTATGCTATTAAATTCCGAATAAATGTAAAAAGGTATGAAGACTTTTTATACAACACTATAGAATGAGCTTCATGGCATATTAGTGAAAAGTGAACAAACCATAAAAAGGAAAGTGTAGAGCAATTTTCAGGCTGCAGGGGAGAGAAAAATAAAAACATGTGCAATATATGCTTTTGTTCATATACCCAAAAAGAAGCAATTCAAAGGTAAAATTAGCCGGGCATGGTGGCTCACACCTGTAATCCCAGCACTTTGGGAGGCCAAAGTGAGCGGATCACCAGAGGTCAGAAGTTAAGACCAGCCTGACTAACATGGAGAAACCCATCTCTGCTAAAAATACAAAATTAGCTGGGCGTGGTGGCGCATACCTGTAATCCCAGCTACTTGAGAGGCTGAGGCAGGAGAATTGCTTGAAACTTGGGGGGGCAGAGGTTGCAGTGAGCCGAGATTGAGCCATTGCACTCCAGCCTGGGCAACAAGAGCAAAACTCCATCTTAAAGAAAAAGATAAAACTAAAAATTAATAGAGATGGTTACCTTAGGGAGAGAGAAAATGTTGTTGATAAAAAGCTCTGATTACTTTGTTATATAGTTTTAACTTTGGAACTATTAAGTGTTTTATATAATTAAATTTATATTAAAATAGCGTAAGCTAACAATTGGCTATACAATGTTCTTTTGCACCACAAATTCCAGAAACATGAAGATAATGGGTGAAGTTCACATAGTGCAACTTGTAACGGTTTAGGTAATTTATCAACTAGTCTGGAAGCTTCCTTGAAGGAAAGAAAGAAAAAAAATGCCTTTAAACAATTGTCCCTGGAAAAAGGGAGTGGAAGGGGGTGGGTGTCAAGGCTGTCGCATGCTCATGTCTCCCTGGGCCTGATAAATTTTGCATACCTCACATTCTTTGGACAGCTCTTAGCTACTTTTCTTTCTCAAGGGGAAGTTCTTCCTTAAAACATTGAGGAAGCATTGTTAGAAACTGAAGATCAACATTTTGCAGCTTCTCATAGTAATGAGTCAAAGTAATGATTAAAGAATGAGAGGTTGATGAGGAACCATGGAAAGAATGGGCCAGGACAATACTTGAACCAATTCAATAATCTTGAGAGCTTGTTTGGAGGGGACGAAGCTATTCGTACGCCTTATTGGCCTTCCTCTGTCAGGATGGTCGTCCTCTTAGACCTAGCATGAAGCCTCAGGAGGGACATGCATTAAGCAGTGAGGAAGGAAGGGGACACCTGCCTAGCCAGAGCAGCCGAATCAACGCTGGTGGTCAGTGAGGTGCAGATGTCATAGCCAGATTGCCCTCACATCCAAATTCAACAATTTTAACATCACTAAGAATGGGACAAAGAGACATCTTGTTCATGGTATGATGTAATAAAATGTGCACGCCATTCCTTAGGACGTACTTCTGGCAAAAAAAAAAAAAAAAAAAAAAAAATTAACCTGAGTGTAACTACCAGTTTCTGGGAAATATAAAAGCATAGAGAAACGTGTCTAAAAACACAAGAATTGGGAGACAGATCCAAGATGGCCGATTAGCAACAGCTCAGGAATGTAGCTCCCAGTG
This sequence comes from Cheracebus regulus, assembly GCA_963574635.1. NCBI lineage: Eukaryota > Metazoa > Chordata > Mammalia > Primates > Pitheciidae > Cheracebus > Cheracebus regulus. The sequence continues at coordinate 43,964 of CAUYQU010028075.1, forward strand.
AAATCGCAGAGAACAAGTGGACGCCGCACTTTCCGACGAATTTTTGTTGCCCACAGACCGGGAGATTCCCGGCAGAGGAGCCACACGGGT
>CAUYQU010028077.1:0-18122 GCA_963574635.1 Cheracebus regulus
ACTTTTACACTGTTGTTGGGAGTGTAAATTAGTTCAACCATTGTGGAAGACAGTGTGGCGATTCCTCAAGGACCTAGAATTAGAAATTCCATTTGACCCAGCAATCCCATTACTGGGTATATATCCAAAGGATTATAAATCATTCTATTATAAAGACACATGCACATGTATGTTCATTGCAGCCCCGTGTACAATAGCAAAAACCTGGAACCAACCCAAATGCCCATCGATGATAGACTGGACAAGGAAAATGTGGCACATATACACCATGGAATACTATGCAGCCATAAAAAATGATGAGTTCGTGTCCTTTGTAGGGACATGGAGGAACCTGGAAACCATCATTCTCAGCAAACTGACGCAAGAACAGAAAATCAAACACTGCAGGTTCTCACTCATAGGTGGGTGTTGAACAATGAGAACACATGGACACAGGGAGGGGAGCATCACACACTGGGGTCTGTTGGTGGGAAATAGGGGAGGGACAGCAGGGGGTGGGGAGTAGGGGAGGGATAGCATGGGGAGAAATGCCAGATACAGGTGATGGGGAGGAAGGCAGCAAATCACACTGCCATGCGTGTACCTATGCAACAATCTCACATGTCTTTCACATGTACCCCAAAACCTGAAATGCAATAAAAAATAAAAAAGAAAATAAAAAGAAGAAAACATTATTGGTGAATATCTTTTAGTTGGCCCAAAGAGGGGAAAGACGAATGATCTGAGAGCCTCCAAGAAGACCTAAACAAGGATCTTGCATCCCATGCAGCCCAAGCACTGTGGCCTGCACCCTTGACTTGACTAATGTCTTGTGTGTTACCTTTTTCTGCTTTCCAGTGCAATGGGCCTTGCATCGGGCCTCACCTAGCTGTGCAACACAGACAAGTCTTCTGCCAGACACGGGATGGCATGGCCTTACCATCAGAACAGTGCAGCGCCCTTCCAAGGTAAGAGAAAGCCCTGAACCTCCTTTCCCCAGCCCTGTGTCAACAGCATGGAAAGATGGTGGTGAGCAAATGCTTCTCTTCCAGCTTTCCACAGTCCCAAGCTCTGCCCTCTGACCTCCATTCACCCCAAGGCACTGGCCTCCCCAGAGACAGATGACTCAGTGTTGGTCTTGTGCTTACCTAATGGGCTAGGCTGGGATTTTCTCTCTTAGGGATGAAGAGTGCAAAGCTGTTATTCTTCTGAGAGAGGCCTTATGCCTCGAGAGACCCGTGCTAGCCCCAGGGTGGTCAGGAAGTGAGGTCTACACAGTGGCCACCAAGTCTCAAGGACTCCAGCCCCTCACTCTTGTTCACCTCCCTCTAGAAATCAGGCTAGGATGAGTGCCCTTGTTCCTGAGTCTCAACCTACCCTTCCTTTCCAGGCCCCATTCCTCTCCAGGCCCCATCCCTGTAACACTTCCTTATAGATGTCCCCCTGAGGAACAGGGGCTCACCACCCCCACCTCCGAGCCCAGCCTCTGCCAGTCTCCACACTGGGGAGAGCTCATTCTTGAGTCATGCAGTGAGAGTCATATTCATTACAGAGAAGAGCAGATGGAGGCCCAGTAGGAAGAAATAGCCTTCTTGAGATCATGTGGCCATTTAGTAACAGAGATCAGAACCCACGTCTAGTAATGCTGGAAGTACTTGAGGAATGGCCTGACATTTCTGGGTTTGCAGCACTGTTTTCACATCTGCCTCAGATTTAGCCCTCATAGAAGCAAATCTTAACCCTGCCCTCATCCTCCTGCAGGCCCGTGAGCACACAAAATTGCTGGTCTGAAGCCTGCAGCGTACACTGGAGGGTCAGCCTGTGGACCCTGTGCACGGCTACCTGCGGCAACTACGGCTTCCAGTCCCGGCGTGTGGAGTGTGTGCATGCCCGTACCAACAAGGCAGTGCCTGAGCACCTGTGCTCCTGGGGGCCCCGGCCCGCCAACTGGCAGCGCTGCAACATCACCCCATGTGAAAACAGTATGTTCCAACCCCAAAGAACCTTCTGCAAATTCCCCACAGTGCATTTGGTGCAGAAAGCGGTCCCTGGGACCGAGCCTGAGCGTAGGGCATGGGGTCAGTTTCTCTAGGGATTGTGAGCTGGTGGTGGAATTGAGGATTTTCAGTGGGGTGCATGGATGTGTGCAGAGATGTGTGTATAGGCATGGCAGCGTGTGCCCCAAGGGCTTCCACGATCTCCATCCTGGCCCTGAGAAAGCCAGGTGCTGTTGGCCAAGTCCTGGAGGAAATCAGCCTCCAGCTCCCCTACAGTCAGTTAGTCTGGCTGGTGCCCACAGGGGTTGACTAAGCAACAGCTCTCAGGGGCCAGACTACTAAACAGAAAGCACTGTTAACACTGAAGGAGCAGAGAGTGCCTCCTGCACAGCCAACCAGCTCTGCGCCAATCACAGCTTCTCATCCAGCATAGACCTGCTGACCGCCTCCCTCCCAGCCCCATGGGCATCCACTAGAACTTTCCAGGAGCTCCCAGCCTTGGGATTTGATACTGACTTCACTCCCTCCTCCTCATCTCAATACCGTCATTTGTATTCCAGCTGGGAAGGAGTCTATTTTTTTTTCTTCCCCTGTACCCAAATTGGAGGTACTTACCCATCAGAAAGAAGGCATAGAAAGTAAAAGCCTAATGTAGCCATGCAGTTTCCTCCCAAGCTGGGCCTCACTGAGCAAGAAATTCCCAACACTAAGGCAGATGCCGTGTAGGCAAATCGCCCACTTCTTTTTCCACACTGGGAGTTGGATGATGTTTGTATTCTGGGGTAGTGCTAACCCGTGTTTGTGTCAGTGGCTCAGCATGCTCAGAGAGAACCAATATTCAACGCACTTAGTTAAGATTTACCAAACCAAGTCAGCACAGTATTTAAGACCACCTGGTCTGTGCCAACACTGAACTGGAATGCAGTGGAGGGCACATGAAATTAATAAAGCTTAACAGAGGAAGTAGGCCCAAGTTCCTGGGGATGGGGGCATCCACCGCAAGCTTGGTTTACACCCTCCTGCCAAGTGGGGCAGAATGCAGTCCTGGGAACCATCTTAAGGAGGAGAGTCATTTACTTAAAATGCCAGAACCCATGGGAAAAGGCAAGTTTGCCTAGGAGGTGAGGCGATCCCCCAGGACAGGGAGAGAACAGGCACCTTCAGGAAGTAGAGGGAGCTACAGAAAAGAAGCAGACAGCCCAGGGAGGGGCCCCATCATTCCGCCAGACAGCCACAGGCTGGTGCCAGCGCCACTGTTGGCAGCCTTGGGGAGCAAGCGGCTGAGATCTGTCAGAGTGAGGCTGGAGAAGAATGGCCACGCCAGACCCCCGGATGTACCCTAGTGGCCGAAACACCTGGCTACACATCGCAGTGGCTGCATTTATTAGCCTCCATTTCACATCTCTTTTCTGTCCCCTCTCCCTACCCTGTCCCCCTTTCCCAGTGGAGTGCAGAGACACCACCAGGTACTGTGAGAAGGTGAAACAGCTGAAACTCTGCCAACTCAGCCAGTTTAAATCTCGCTGCTGTGGAACTTGTGGCAAAGCGTGAAGACAGGGCAGGGGGAAGAACTCCACCCTGGCCACACGAAGGACTCACGCAACCACCTCGGACAGAACCTAAGCTTTCTTCATTTTATTTATTTATTTCCCCTCCCCACCCCACACACACCCTTCCAACCTCCTGCACCCTCAAGCAGGAGGACATCCACATGTTTTCTCTTTCAGCTAGCTGGAGGACAGGATGTTGGGAAAGGAGAGGATAGATGTCTAAAAGAGGTTGCAGAGCAGGCCAGGCAGACAGCGGGGGCTCCCTTGAAGAGCTTCCTCCCTTCCAAACCTGGGTCTTAGAAAGACCCAGGAAGAGGCCGAACCAGCCCCTGGGGACAGCAGGGATCCAGAGGTTTGTAGCCTGTTGATGCAAACATTGGACAAACACCTGTGTCTTTCCTAGAAGCACACTATCAGAAATGCAGGAGTGTGCTGCTCCTTTGTCTCCTCTTTCTCCATCTGTCCCTTTAGTCATGGTTAGGACAAATGAGGAGGGAAAGGGACATCACACAGAGGCAGAAACTAGCCCAGAACTCAGTTATTCCAGTGGGGGGTACAGAGAGAGGAGAACTCAAATCACCAATAGGGAGACGTAAAAAAGGAATCAATCCAAGCAGGCCTAAGGCTCACAATGTTGCAGAAATAAATAAGGGAGGGGAGGGAAGAAGAGACAGAAGCAAACAGGTGAGCAGGGGTGTCCAGGCTGCATGAGGCTCATGGACAGGCTCTGATCCCATGCATGCATGCACGCATGCTCAGAGCCCTGTTGGCCACGATGGAGCACCGCGCTGCATGGGAGTCCCCACTCCCCAGGCTATCAGAGTCAACGTCCTGCCTGTGCTGCTGCAGCAAAGCCAGCGAGAGGTGCATCTGGCCATGCAGTAAGGCCACCTTGGCACCTGTTTATCTAAATCAGGAGTCCCCCAGCCCTGCACTAACTGCTGCTGTGGGCCAGGGCCATTTTGAGCATGAACGGGCCAGGCTTTCTGCCTTCTGGGACTTTTGCTGCTCCACTGAAGGGCCAGGGACGAGGGTCAATTTGTCAACATCAACCCATTAACTGATCACTTCGCCAGAGAGTATCTGCCAGGCTTTCAGGTTGTTGCAGCCTCTTCATTCCACAGCTGGCCGGGGACGGGGGTGGGATGGTGAGTTTATGCGTGCCCGCAATATACCCTCCCTCTCCCAGCTACCACCCGGGGTCTGCAGGCCCTCCCACGGCACAGTGAGACCTGCTGCATGTAGTATTCATCTAGCAAGGCAGGGCCAGGGAGGCAGCGCCCTGGCAAAGCAGCTCATACACTGCAGCCACACTCATCAGCTGTGGGGAGGCAGCTGGAGCAAAGTCAAGCAGCAGAATGAACACTCTGGGACTCCTTGGCAAAATGCTCATTAAGCCGAGCAGCTCTGGCCAAGTAATTTTTGCCTCTTTCCCCACTAGTGGCCTCAGTTTAGGAGCAAGGGTGGCCAGAGTCACTTACCCTCAGATAAGCCTCCCCTCATGAAATGCCATTCACCCCAGGGCTTGACATTAGGGCTGCATTTTCCAGCCAGCCTGGAAGTAAAATTTGAGGGGAAGACAGTATTAATCTGTGTCCCCGCCACGCCAGTAAGCTGTGGACAGTTATGTTGGGTCTCTTTCTTCCTCATCACAAAAATAGGCTCTAAGAAATCATGTTACTGAAAATCAGTGTAATGTCTGTTTAAAATAAAAGAGAATGTTTTCTATATCTGTATATCTTTTGTGAATATTAGGATTTCTTGTATTAAAAAGTGTAATATTAATAATTGTACATTGTCATCCAGAAAACTCTTGGGGGGACTTTATTAACTTCCTGCAGTTGTGTTCCTGTAAACTTGTTAGTGATTATTATATTTTTTCCTATTTTTTAATAGAAGCTGATGTTTAACTCTGGATCCATTCACTGTGTACAGGATGTGTTGTAAAAACTAATATGGGATGCTGTGGCAGTAAGAGGGGATTCATTTGTGGCACAATGGTTCATGGAATGATGAAAACAAATTCCATACTGCTATTAATGTGATTAATTATTTCTAGTTCAATCACGATTGAAAATCAGTGGTCACTATTTACATTTCCTAACAGCAAGCAGCCTCCAGCTCCGTGTTGGGTTGGGGCAGTTGGCAGTGGGTCTCAGTGAGCTGGGAGAGCCTGGGTTTGGGTGGGAAGCAGAGTGCTCCTTGCATCAGACGAATGTACATTTGATGTTTGTTCTGTGAATTACAACTCAGCAGCACAAGACTATGAAGGCTGCTGGCTAATGTGGAAGGAGGCACTTTCTCCTCTAAAACACAAAACTGTATTTATATTTTTTGTACAGATAATACAGCTTATTTATTTCAATCTTCTCGTCTGAGTCTCTATTAAACTCAGCCTTCCCCTGGTGGTTTATGCAGGGAGTGAGAGAAGTCCCTGCCAGTTGGGTGGTTCCCAGCAAGTTATTTGTGTCTGGCTGAAGTATAAGGATTACAGTTTTCACCTTTACACGGGAAGCTGGGGGCCCATGCCTGGAAGCGCTAGCTCTATAAATAAACCCAAAGAAGCTGTGCCTGTAGATGTGCACACATTCGGGCTGAGGGCAGCGGAATGAGATGACAGTCATCTCACTGACAGCCCTATGTGGTGGGACGATGGCAGCCACAGTACCTTCAGGAAGTGAAGCAAACGGGGGCATCTCTTGGGAGAGATGCAGACGTGGGCGTGGAATTATCCTCACTCATCAGGCTTCCTGCCAACAGAAACAGACACAGTATAAAGCAGGTGCATGGTGAAAGTTTGGATGTATGCTATTAATAAAGACTTACAGATCACGGCTACATTTAATCCTCACATAGACCCTCTGATTATCTCCATTTACATGTGGGAAAATAGCAGGGCAAAGAAGCCCAAGGTCCCCCAGCTGGTAGAACTAGGATTCAAAGTCAGGCAGTCCTACTCTAGCCGAAGACTGGACTTGACCCACCGTGCTGCCTCCTGCCCCATGGCCTGCAACCGCCGTGCCACAGCCACCTTAGGCATGCACGCCATTCTCCCCTACTGCTTTCAGGTTGGTCGGTGACAATAACAGGACATTTTACTGAAATGGTCACTTTCTCCTGCCCTAATGGCAGTTCTTTTACCATGATAGCACTTCTAGATCCCTATTTTTAAAGCATTTTAATAAAAACAGCTACTGTAGGAAGTGCGGGAGGTGAAGGGGGGAAGCACACCTGTAGAGCTCTTCATAAACAGGCCCTAGTGAAAGGGCAGCATGTCGCCAGGCCCAGAAGATGTCCACACAGGGACCATGGTGAGAGGTGCTCCAGAGGCCCCATGGCCTGAACACCAAACTCCAGCTGGTTTTCCAGCAGCTCGCCCTAGCACATCACAGTCCTGTTGAACAGCATGAAAATACACCAGAAAGCTCTTCTTGAAATTTCAGGGTTTTTTTAAAGAAGTTTTAGGTTTTGCTTTAACGAAAAAGCCAATGCTAGAACTATAAATATTCACATGCCAGCAACCAATGTCCGACAGAGGCCCCATGGCAGGAGGAAGGAGCTGGAAATGCCAGAGCAAAAACCCAGCAAGGCTGAAGTGGTGGGAAGAAAGGGCTCAAATGCAATGTATGGAAATTTTTCCAGCCAAGAACATAGAGTCCTTGCTTAGCCTCAAAGATTTCCAGGAAATCCCTAGTGTCATTAAGATCAGAGTGGTCAACAGTCACCGAAGCTCATTCATGCCTCAGTTTCTTCATCCTCCAAGAGCATACCTCCTTGGGTAGGGCTGTGCAAAAACAATTAATTAATTCATGTTGAATCACTTGAACCCAGGAGACAGAGGTTGCAGTAAGCCAAAATCATGCCACTACACTCCAGCCTGGGCAACAGAGCAAGACTTCATCTGAAAAGAAAAAAGGAAAAAAAAGGGGTGGGGGATATCGGACACATCATGGAAGCACTTATTCAGTGTTAATTGCTATTATCATCATCATCCAAGTTACCGTGGAAGAAACAGGGAGATGAAGGGCAGGGCTGGCAGAATTTTTGCTATTTCACATCATTCCTCATTGTCAGCTTGGAAAGACTCCCCAGTGTTTCCATTTTTAATTAAGAAGGAAATCAACTGCTCCTCCAAAGCTCAGTGCTACACAATAGCCAGGCGCAGTAGCTCACACCTATAATCTCAGCATTTTGGAAGGCTGCAGCAGGAGGACCCCTTGAGGAGTCTGAGACCAGCCTGGACATGGCGAGACCAAATCAAAAATTTTTAGTTACCTGGCATGGTAGCTCACAACCATAGTCCCCAGCTTCTTTAGAGCCCTGAAGCTTGAGGCTACAGTGAGCTGTGGCCAGGCTACTGCACTACAGCCTGGGTGACAGAGTTAGACCCTATCTCAAAAAAAAAAACTACGCAATAGTATAAACAAGAAAGACATCGATGAACCAAGTTCTGTGTCTTGGAAGAAAACTATCAGTCGATGTATCCAACTCAAAGACTCACCAAAAAACCGACACAATTCCAGAAATACTACTTCCCAGGAAAAATGTTGTAATTCCAATGTACTGCCTAGTCTTAACGCAAAGTACCCAAATGTACATATAACTACCATTTCCTTCAAGTAACTTAAAATCATGGAGAGATATTTATTCACGAGCAAATACACAAGTAAAAGCTAAAATTAAGGATATTTCACTTGCAAGTGGTTGAGTTTCTCATAAATAACATGCAGTTATCCCCTCACTTCATCCTGCAAATAAACCCAAAGAAATAGTCCACCTTTATTAATAGTTTTCAGCTAAAATGAGACAAGTTAGATCTCAATAATCTGTTAGTGGGGTTCCCAAAAGAAGTCAAAGCCATCTACAAAGGGTCAGGAAATGGTGGCGTAGAGAAAAGGGTGGAGCACTGGGAAGAAACCTAATGAAAACTGACCTGTGAGGTGAATTAACCCAGGGAAGGATAAATCAGGAAACAAAATAAGACATAACTCCCCTTTGGTCTTATCTCTCCGTGTTCCTCCTTTTGTTCAGTAAACCAACTAAAACTTAAAGACTTCAGGATTCAGATTCAGTCTGCACTGAATGTGAGTTCAATCAGAGAAGGTTATCTACCGACATCACATACTGCCAACTGGGACAATATTGGCATTGATTGATTTAAGGCCTTGAAGTAAACGACTTGAATACCCAAAGAATTCAACAATCTGCCAAGTTTAACCTCAAATGAATGTCTGCTCCCACCCACCCAGTTCACTTGGAGATGCTTTTACAAATCAAATGTGTATAAGCTTGTCAGAGACTGTTCTCTTTGGCCGAACCTCAGCCTATTCATAGCACCCCAAGATTTTCAACTGTTTTGTTGCCACCCCAAAACTGAAAGGCAGATATTGGTAATCCAGCCTTTGCTAAAACAACTGGGCTACCGCCTTGTCAACTCGAGTTTTACAACTTCACTCAGATTCTGTGAAGCACCTGGTCCCAACCAACCACGTGTGACGCTTCTGATAACACAATATACAGATGTCGCTCACCTCTGTGTTTTCAACAGGCAAAATCCATCTCCAACTCAGGATTTCCCAGGCTGCCCCTAAAAATATGGTTTATGTGTGTGTAAACAGAAATTAAATGTGAGGTTTTATGTGAGTGAGGAAAAAGCAGACAGTCAGGAATGGTTCTCCTGCCGAACGTAAATAATGTTTGTTTAAGCAGAATGCCTAGGAGAGCCTGAGAGATTGCATGGTCAGCAGCCAGACCAGAAAGCATGCCTGGGAAGCCTGCCTCCCGCTCCAGGTCTTCATGATGGCCAGGGTGGACTTTGTTACAAATCCTGTGAAACATACCAGACAAGCTGTGAACAACTTAGTTACCAGGTGAGCAAGTTGAGGAAACGTCTAATGGTGAAGGCCAGGAGTGTGGTGATAAAGTGTGTCATGGGCTTGGTTTTCTTCCCCTTAGCCCACATCATCATTTTTTAGATAACAGTGGAAGGGCCAGAAAATAGCTTACCTGAGGCTAGTGAAAAATGGCAAAATTGTTTTTCAGTCACCCACCTACAGACAATCCCTGTATTACAATTATTTGACTTACAGTTTCTCAACTTTACACAATAGTGCAAAAACAATACACGTTCAGTACACTTCTTCACTGACAATGGGCTATGTCCAGATAAACTCGTCAGAAATTTAAAATACTGTAAGTCAGAAACACACTTTTGATTTCTGATATTTTTTACTTATAATGGGTTTATCAAACATAACTTGATTGTTGAGGAACATCTCTGTCTCATGGCTGGAGGTCAGCATGTCTCAGTGCTGGAGCAGCCATGGACTCCTGAGCTGAGTTTCTTCAGCCTGAACAGCTCCCTCCCTGCTTGAGTGAAGAGATTCCAGGTAACTCCCTAAAAGAAGGCCCCCATGAGCCGAATCTCCTGCACCCTTTGCACGGTGAGGGTTTGCCTTCATACATGGCAATGTACAAAGCTGGGATGGAAAACAACCAAAGTCCTCATCTAGCTAGCCCTGGTGGTCCTCGCTCGACTCTTCCCTTACCAGATGAGCCCCCATCCCTTCTCATCTCATCTCCTTCTTCCTGATTTCTTTTTCCATCACTTATCTTTCCTTTTCCTCAGAGTTTAACACACTTTGCTAAGTACCAACTCTGGGCTCCAAGGACACAGGTGAGAGCCTAGTCCCTGCTTTAAGGGAGCTCACAGTCTAACCGGGAAGCAGACACATCCCACAGCAAATGACAGGGTGTCCTACCACAGTTATGAAGTCCAGGTTCTGGGGAATCTCCAGCTCTTCTCCCTCATTTGGCTCCTTCCACAGTCAGCACTCAGTGAGTGCTCTCTTTAGTCCTAATCCTCTCTCAGTGGGGCATTTGCAAAGGTCTCCTAACTGGATTCTTTAAATCTACTCTGGTCTCTTCCAATCCACTTTCCACATAATAACTAAAACTATTGTTATATTGCCTGTAAAACTTCATTTCTGCCTTCATTTCATTATTTATCCAGTAGTCATTCAGGAGCAGGTTGTTCAGTTTCCATGTAGTTGTGTGGTTTTGAGTGAGTTTCTTAATCCTGAATTATAATTTGATTGCACTGTGATCTAAGAGACTGTTCGTTATGATTTACATTCTTTTGCATTTGCTGAGGAGTGATTTATTTCTAAGTATGTGGTCAATTTTAAAGTAAGTGCAATGTGGTGCTGAGAAGAATGTATCTTCTGTGGATTTGGAGTGGAGAGTTCTGTAAATGTCTATTCGGTCTGCTTGGTCCAGATCTGAGTTCAAGTCCTGGTTATCCTTGTTAATTTTATGTCTTGTTGATCTGTCTAATATTGACAGTGGAGTGTTAAAGTCTCCCGCTATTATTGTGTGGGAGTCTAAGTCTCTTTGTAGGTCTCTAAGAACTTGCTTTATGAACCTGGGTGCTCCTGTATTGGGTGCATATATATTTAGGATAGTTAGCTCTTCTTGTCACATTGATCCCTTTACCATTATGTAAGGCCCTTCTTTGTCTCTTTTGATCTTTGTTGGTTTAAAGTCTGTTTTATCAGAGACTAGGATTCCAAACCCTGCTTTTTTTTTTTTTGCTCTCCAATTGCTTGGAAAATCTTCCTCCATCCCTTTATTTTGAGCCTATATGTGTCTTTGCATGTGAGATGGGTCTCCTGAATACAGCACACTGATGGGTCTTGACTCTATTGAATTTGCCAGTCTATGTTCTTTTGACTGGGGCATTTAGCCCATTTACATTTAACTTCAGTACAAACTGATATGTATGTATGTATAAAATTAACTTAAATCTGTACTCTAGGGACTGTTAGATAACATTTGAAATGCCCAATCATAAATCCACCCTCTAGAAGTGACCACTGCAAGTACTTCAAGTATTATTATCTAAATCTGCACTAGAAAGTTCATTAATCATACAACATTTATTAGTCACATAATAGTGAACTATGCTGTGTTCAAGGACTGGAGAGAATAAACAAACATGACCTTGTACAGATAATCTGAGAATCCAGCTACTATCCTGTGAACGTGCCCCAACTCCATTCCAAAATTCAGAAGTTGACGATGTGTTGGTATTAAGAGGTGAGGCTTTTAAGAGGCACTTAGGTCATGAGGGCTTCTCCTCTCATGAATGGGATTAGGTTCCCTAAGAGACTTCACAGAGGGAGTTCATTTCCTTTCTGCCCTTCTACCTTCTGTCATGTGAGGACACAGCATTCCTCCCTTCTGGAGTATGCAGCATCAAGGCTCCACCTTGGAAGCAGAGAGCAGTCCTCACTGGCACCTTGATCTTGAACTTTCCAGCCTCCAGAACTGTGAGAAATAAATTTCTGTTCTTTATAAACTGCCCAGTTCGTGGTACTCCTGACAGCACAAATCACCTAAAACACCAGCAAACCCAGTAGCCTGATGATCCAAGTCTAGTGTTGTCTTTGGTTCTGTGTGTCCAACTCTGTTTGCCTGATCTGAATAGGTAAGTTTTTGGCTAATCTTATGTTAGGAACATTCACCTTAGAGTAACTAAGCATTTATCAGGATGCCTAGGGTTGAACAATAGGACTTATTCAAGTTCAAGGAGCAGATTATACAAGTACTTTGGGCCAGTTTGCTAGCATTTATGCCCATGCCAGAATTTAGTCTGAGACTTGTTTTCACTGTAACACACCACCTCAGGTACTGAGGCTGTGTGGGTGGAGACACAGCCTCAGCCTCTCATGGATGGGAGCTGCCCGTCTATACCATGATAACTTGGGAACTGTTGATCAACAAAAATGGCTTAAATCTGCTCACAAAGAGACTTTCTCAAAGCATGGTTTGAGTTATACCAGTGCTCTGCTTTAAAATCATTATACCTTCCCACTGTTGTTAGGATAAGGACTGAATGCCTTAAAATATCCTGAAGCATCTTACAACAGCCCAGCCTCATTTCTGGCCACTCTCTCTGGGTGACTGGCCTCAGTTCCATGAAGGCCCCGTTCTCTTTCTGCTACCACCTTCTGATGAGCCATGGATTAGCAACCACCACACCCACCACCATCCGCTCTTGTTAAATCAGGGAAGGTCAAATACAGAAGCTATAAGATGCTTGTTAAAGTCTTTTAAATATTGATCAATTATAACAACTATTTTCCCCATCACCTTGCAGCAAAGGCAGAGAGCACGGCCTCTCCATCTTTGACAGCCTTTAGAGTTGGATGGATGGATTGATGGATGGATGGATGGACAGATAGACCAATGGATAAAAGGAAGGAAGGAAGAGGTGTGGTCAATGCTATGACAGGGCATCCCATCCATCCGATGACCAGAGCTAAGTCAGCTGCAAGGGGTTGTGGAAGAGGAAGTAGGCAGATCTAGGAGGGGGTGGCTTATATGATAGGACATATGGAGGGAGAAGGCAGGGTTCCTGAGTCCCCACCTGCCACACGGGGAACTTGCTGGATAAGTAGAGAAAATGAATGCCTGGAAGAGGCTGAAGAGCAGCTGGGGGCCATCTGGGTGGGCTCCCTGGGAGGTGCCCTGGGACAAGAGAATGTTAGAGCAACTCATCCAGGACTCTGAAAGAGGGGTCACACAGGCTGGAAAAGGGCACTGAGACAGTCTCAAGTCAGGCAGGCTCCTGGAGCCCACAGCAAAGGTAGGAGTCTCATGGAATCTTCATGAGCTTCTTAACCTAGAAGAGAAATCCTCTCTAAATACTATCATTTGAGGTTTTATAAGACAAACTCCAAGATGTGACTATATGTTACCAAATCACAAGAAAATACATTTTTCCTTGATGTATCCAAAGGAATTGTTTTCTAGAGTAAAGAGAATCCAATCTAAAGTGATTAACTGTTTTATACTAAGAGCTTAAACATTTAAAGATCTCTTCAGATAACCAGCTACTGGCTATGATCATTCCTTTTTATAGATTAGTCTTGTAAATAAACATCAGGTTTAAAAAGCCCCATTGGAATCTAGTCAACATTTTTATATCTGTGTTCCCAGAAGCAATTATTGCATAGGTCTGAATGCTAACTCTATACTAGGTACAGTGGAGGATCTCTCTCTCTCTCTCTCTCTCTCACACATACACACACACACAGTTACTGTTCCCAAAAATTTTTCAACCTATTTCTTAGGTCATACACCTGCAAACTGCATGCCCCTTTAAAAGTATTCCAAAATTCATTCTTTTCTCTCAATCTGAATGAAGAGATTATTCTTATATCTCTCTAGCACTCCACTTCTTCCAAGTTACCATTCAAAAACTACTGTCCACAAGGTTTGTTTTACAAACCTCATTTCCTCTAATCCCCTGAGGAATCCTGTGAGGACTCTGCCAAGTTGTTCGACCTCTCTGAGCATCAGTTGCCCGCCTGGAAAGGCAGGAATAACAGAGAGGGGTTGTGTGGATTGAATGAGATGGGATGTGCTGGTGCTATTAGAACTCAAAGGGGCTTTACACAGGAGATACTCACTTGAGTCCATTGTCCAAATGAACTTTCCCAGGCCCCCTCTGTCCCGCACATTGGCTATACTGTAACCTCTCATTTATCAGGAAGCCAAACAATCTAAACTGTCAAAGACCCGCGTATTTTAACATTCAGAGCTGACCCCGAGATACTACAGATTCCAATGAGATTTTCAAATCATAAAAGATAGACTGAACTACATGTTTGCAGGGCATGTGTATTTTATTGTATTCTAAACTTATTTGAAAAATTTATGATGAGTATTTGGCAGGACTTCTCTATGTGGGTTCCAACAGGTTTTACACAATAAAAGGGCTCTATCGTCACAGCTGAAAAATGTTGCTTCTTCCTGCTCAGTGTTCATCCCTCCCTTCCCTGGAAACTACACCTCGGTTTTCCTTTGGGGACCCACCCAACCCCTTTAGCCCTCATGCAGTTCACGTAGTTCACACGAGATTGACCCCACACATATACACTGCTTCGTTCAGGGGTGGACCCCAATTCAAGCTTGGATGATTAGTATTTTCTATTACTACATTGATCAGCTCAGGGATCAGCATAAAACTCAAGTTGGGCAAGACTCCATTCAGGGATTTTGGACACGATTCAGTGGTTTCAGGATACTGGAACCACTGGGAAGCAGAGGCCTTTTTCTCTCCATTGGAATTGCCAGCTAAAAGGATGTTGTAAGGCCGGTGTAAGAGGGCAATGTAGAAGAAAACAAAGCCAAAAGCTAAAGACCAAGACCTCATCACATCACTGGAGCCCCTGGTTCCAACTATGCCTAAAGTCAACAGAGAAAGCCCTAGACTGCTCAACTGCCTGAACCAATAAATTCTCTTTTTTGCTTAAGCACTTGTAATTGCAAGAATGCTGATTCATACACTGGGTTATATGAAGTTAAACAAGGCTTCTTTACTATAGGGCTTCACAGAGCTTTCCAAATATTAACATGCATTACGAATCTCCAACAGGGAGATATAAAATACAGCATTCCCCAAACTTACGTGTTCAGTGATTTTTTTTTTTTTTTGGAAGACCGTATCATAGGGCTTGTATTCCACAGAAAACACCTTGGGAAAGGCTAATATGTATTACCTATAGATTAACCGAATATTAAAATACTACAAATCCCTATTCCCTTATTATTCTAGATAAATGAGACAAATGGGAATTCATTTAGCCAACACTGTTGATGCATTTTTCCAGACTTTAAAAATGTATGTATATAATTTTTTATTCTTTTTTACTAAATTGGGGTCATAAGCACAAACCATGGTATTTTTTCCAGACTTAATAAAATATGTATATATATACAGTCTTTTATTATTATACTGGGATCATAATTTCTGAGCTGCTACACTTTCGAGTTCTGCATTTTAAAATATTTTGGGTCTCTAGTCTCACTGCCAAGCTATCAGCTATCACTCCGCTTTGTTTAAATGTATCTACCTGTAGCAGCAGCCCATAGTACTCTGCTGTGAGCTAGTAAATCAAATGAAAGAAACTCACTGGAACTGTGTGTTTAAAAACAAGTCGGGGAGGGGTCAATGTGCTGAGAGTGAGACCCAGGTTAGGGGAATGTAGTAAGCGGAGTACCTAAGTTTCTGTACATTAAATATACATGGATGTGTCGATGATTTTGGCAACTTAAAAGCCACTTATTTCCAGGTTTTTGCCTTGGTTTTGCACAGCTAAATTTTCCAAATAACTGACCTTCGAATATGGGAATTGTTACACTACTTAGCCAAGAAAAGAACCACTCCAACTTGATAGTAAGCACTGAATTCTGCTTAGGAACTCTAAAATGAACTTTTTTTAAGGCCAGGAGCATCCCTAGTCCAAAAATTCCATTTCTTCCTAAGTCATCCATTGGCACAGAAGTCAAATTTCAGTCATTTTTCAGGCATTTTTTCTGCCTGTAACTCTCAAGTCACTGATTGCCTGTTTAAAGGGTATTTGCAGGCTCCCCGGTTTTATGATCTTATAATAAAATAGATGGGGATTTGGAACAACAGGGAGGTAATTAAACTCCCTTCTTGTCATTGAAACTATAGCCTTGGCCCTAAGCAGGTAGGCAGTGGCAGAGGCAGGCAGGCTGGCTGGTCTGGGCAACAAGGCCCATGAAAATCAGTGTTAGATTCAATCACAGCAGTGGAAACTCAGTCTTCTTCATTTGGATCAAGCTGGCTTTGCAGCCATACTTAGATGCTTGACAAGGAAAATGCATCAAGGTTTCTCTTGTAAGTATCCAAGGATCCAGAGGCTTCCAGAACCAGGGTACCTGCAGCCGAGTAGTGTGGCTGAAAGAGGAGCCCAGCCTAGCATTGCCCTGATGCTTTTCCCAGACTCCAGAGCACATGTTCTGGAAGAGTCACAGGCTCCTGGGCTACTGTTGCACCCTCAAAGTGGGGAGGAGCCAAGCACCTGCTCAGACAGCCATGTGCAATTCTGAACCTGCTCTGCCAAAGGAAACACCCCTGTCTGCCCCAGCCCCAGCATTTATGCTTAGAAAGGCCTCTGTCTTCCCACTTTGAGGGCTGCTGACCAGATTTGGACCTGGGTGAAGGCGGGGCAGGTCTGAGGATCCAGGGGGCCATTAATCTGCAATTGTGCACACCCCCACCTGCTCGACCTACTTCCTTTTGACAACTGCACAGCTAAAAAGCACTTTTAGAGGAAATGGATCCCTCAGTTCATCTTCCTGACGAGTCATTTTGGAAAACTTTTTTCTGCAGATCTCGTTGCTCTGAGGCATTTAGCTCCACTCCTGGTCTTAAAAGCAGAAAAAGGAGAAGGAGGGACTCATTTCTCAATATCTATGTCACTTCATTTCAATTTTAGATAGATAATAAAAAGGCAGATAGAAGTCACATACAAAAGCAAAACCAGAAGATGGGATAGGTAGTGCTGGCTGCCCTAGCTCAGACCCAAGCCAGGACTGTTGCCCCTGACATCAGAACTGGGCTGTGGTGTCTGCTCAGCTGCCCCTGGTCTACTGGCGCTATCTGAGAGGGTGTGGAGGTGGACAGCTGGGGCAGAGGATGGAGGTGGGAGAGCATAGCCTCGGGGAATGGCTTGGGGTTCAGAGGTTAGCGACCCCTGCCAGGGTTCCCTTCACCCGCACACACCAGTTAGCCTGGTGCTTATTCTACTCCAGGTTTGCCCTTCTGCCCAATCAAGGCCAAAGTCACCCTCCAGGTATGCTTTGCAGTGGAAAAGTCTCCAGTGAAAGCCCATGAGTGCTTCACACGCTTCAACTGGCTCTAGGCCAGGCCTAGCAATGGGCTGCCTGGCTGTGCTTATTCCTTCCCACCCATCACTCACACAACACTAAACCACAGTAGAGGAATAATGAAATATAAAATGCCATTAAGAAGAAAATGGGAGAGAGATCCAAGATGGCCGATTAGCAACAGCTCAGGAATGTAGCTCCCAGTGAAAGCACAGAGAACGAGTGGACGCCGCACTTTCCGACGAATTTTTGTTGCCCACAGAGCGGGAAATTCCCGGCAGAGGAGCCACATGAGTCACCAGCGTGACTCTTTTGGCCGGCGTGGCTGTTTTGCTGGTGCCCCAGTGCGGCACTTCTCAGTACAGAGTATACGGGACGGGCTCGGCTGGTCCCATCCCCACAAGGAAAAGAACAATTGGAAGCACTGAGGACTGAGAGTTTCACAGCAAGCACAGCGAACTCGGGAAGGTCCAGCTCTGTGGGGAATGGGCATCCACCAAAGGAAAACTAAGAAACAGAAAAACTTCATCACCAGGCGGAGAGAGATCCAAGATGGCTGCGTAGCAGCAGCTCAGGATTCTAGCTCCCAGTGAAAGTGCAGAGAGCCAGTGGACGCCACACTTTCAGACGCATTTTTGATGCCCACATACTGGGAGATTCCCGGCGAAGGAGCCACATGGGTCACCAGCGTGACTCTTCGGGCCTGCGCGGATGTTTTGCCTGCGCCCTGGTGCGGCGCTTCTCTGTGCGGAGTATACGGGACTGGGTGCCCTTTTAGTCGGGCTCTGCTTGTCCCATCCCCACAAGGAGAACAGCAATTGGAAGCGGTGAGTTATGTGATGATGAAAAGTTTTAATTAGTTTGTCGCTGATTTTTGTTTTTTTTGTGGTAT
>CAUYQU010028079.1:0-209640 GCA_963574635.1 Cheracebus regulus
TTTTATTAAAAAAAAAAAAACAAGTCTGCTGCAGCCTTCAGAGGCAGACAGCATTCTGCATATACCTAACATCACATTGTTAGAGTCCTTAATCACTTTTACATCCAAACTGCTAATCTCATAAGAAGTCTGTGTTCTCACGGCTGAGCAAAGTGGCTCCTATCACCATGACATGTGCCCTGCAAACTTCCAATCAAGTGAAGGAAATATGCAAAACAGATGTGAGAAATCTCATCACCCATATTCCCAAACACATCAACATTTTATTGTTTGTTATCAGGGCTCATTGATCCTGGCTACTGAAAGATACCCAAGTAGATGTAGTGTACTATCTGTTTGAACTTGGGCTTCTGAATTTTGCTCTGATTGCCCCTATCATTCATTGTAGCCCTCACCAGGACACAGCAGAAGTCACACTTAGGGTATGAGACTGCTACAGGAGGCCTCTGCAAAGATGCATTCGGTTTATACGGAAAATGGATATTCCCGGATTGGCACCGACTGCTGATTTGGGTGACTACAAACCATCTTGGATGAAAGTAAGATATGTTATTCAGGTATGAGCATGTGTTGTTTGGTAGAGCTACTCTGTAATTAAGACCCAGTTCATTCTAACCCTCTGAGGTCTGCTATTTTGATCTGCTTTTTGGCTAGCTTATCCCTCCAGCTCTGGCTGGCTGGTAAATTTCCCCTCACCATTAGTTTCTAGAACACTGGGAAGTCAGCATGAATGGATCATCGCATATGTATTATCTCTAGGCAATCAGAACTTAAACTATGAATGCAAAACATTTATAATCGTTGAAGAGTCTCAGAGTCCTTTGAGCAACTGATGAAATTGACAAAAAAAATATGTGTTTACATAGTAATTTTGTACACCATTTCAAGAATGTCTATACAACTTCATGAAGCCCATCCACGAATCTTCAAATTAATAACCAATGCATTTGTGCCTAGTTGGTGCTATTGCATTTGCATAAAAATATGTCACAATATTTAATATTATCATGGACTAAGTCCAAAATTCCTTGAGGACAAGAGTTACAGTATGTTGACTTGGTACAGTTCTGTGTAAAAGGTGTTTTAGGAGATAGATAGAAAACCAAGTCTCATAGTCTTGATTTTTCCATTTGGCCTAAATATTTCCATTCAAATGCTTTATTTTTAGAAATATTTTGAAAATGAGGTGAGAGGGAGAGTAAGGAAAGTGGTAGGAACTTGATGTCCAGGAATTCTCAATTCCATCCATATGTAAATCATTTAATAGCTTGCAAATGATTTAGAAGTTCACCACTGGTCCCAGAATAAATCTTTTTATAGGCAAAAAGCCTGCCTCTTTTACACTATTTAGGAGATTCAGCCTAAAACTGATATAATACTGTTTAATTAATTTTGCTTACTGGCATAAAGATCCTTAACTTGATTCAATTAAAAAAATAATTCCCCACCATTTTCCTGCATTCTCTGGCAGAGACTATTAGTTGTTCTCCAGTACCTATTTTCTCCTTTCTCAGTAGAGACCTCCAGAATATTGACAGACACAGGATTGCCCAGAATAAAGACATTTCCCAGCCTCCCTTGCAGCTCAGTGTGGTCATCTGACTAAATTCTGGCCAACAGGATGCAATTGTTTTGTATAACAATTAGGAATTGTACTTAAACAGGGTGTGGAAAGAGGGCTTCCCTTTTCTTGTTCCTTCCCCTATCTCTGTTAGTGAGAATATAGAGAATAAAAAAGATTCATTTTGGACTATAAGGTCCAGATGCATTTAAAGATAGCAGACCAAAAAGTGGCAGGAACCTGGGTACCTGTCATTATGGAGCTGCCACACTGGTCCTAAACTGTTATAGGCTCCCCAAGACCACCCCACATTCAAGGTTTTGCTAGAAGGATTCAGCAGGTCATTGTGCTCATGCCTAAGATTTATACCGCAATGTGGTAAGGATACATGGCTAGATCACACGGGGAAAACACAAATAAGGAGGGTCTGGAGAACTCCATGTGCAGGATTTCTTACACTGACTCCCGTGAGGAGCTCACTCTTTCACCAGCAACAAAAATGCAACAGTAGCTTGTGTGTGATGTTTCTGTGCAGGAAACCCAGGCAGGAGCCAGGGTCATGTTAGATACCCTCTGTCTAGCCATGTACCAAAATTCAAGACTGCCACAAGGAAAGCAGATAGCCTCGACACTATGTTTAGTGTTACAAGATCTTTGATCTCAATTTTTTTAAAATCACCTTGTCTATTAGAAAATAGTGCATGCTGTGGCAGGCTGCTAGTTTTTTCCCAATATCAGCTAACTGTTGACTAGGATCTCCCAGGAGCTATATTCCCAGATGCCAGTCAAGGCTGGCCTTGCAAGCTACCCTCTCTAAAGCAGCCTCAGACCTGCTATGTTAACTCTTCTGCACATGGACTGTCTCTATTTACCTGAAAGAGAAATATACTTTAATCTTGTTTAAGGCAACACGCGCGCGTGTGTGTGTGTGTGTGTGTGTGTGTGTGTGTGTGTCTGTGGTGTATTTTGACCACATCTAATTCTAATGAATACTCTTTTGTCCTCATATATTTAACACCTAGGTAGAACTTAATCTTGGTGTTCAGCGGTGTTCAGCTTAACAATGGTAGTAGACACTACAGTCTGGTGAGGATGTGCTGATTCAGGAACACATGTTTTCATAACGCCAAATTCAGCAGGGAGCATCAACTTATAAAATAACTGCTTCCCAAGGCTCATTTGTAAACTGACCAACACATCAGCTTATGAAGTAAACCTAAGATGACTACATGAGGCTGAGTCTAAGGTAGAGTTGGAGGGACCAGAATCCAGTGAGGAACTTGCCACTTAGTTCCTCCTACTTCTATGAACCCTATAGTGAAACAGGCAATGACCATGCTCAGTGAATGCTTGGCAATGACGTTTCTCCAGCTTATTGTAGATCACATGAGTCTCGAGGTCTCTGTATCATTTCAGCTTTGCTATGGTAGTTCAAATGGAAAAACAATGCACTTTACAGATCTTTCTATATCAACATTCAACCTCCAGAAAACAGAATCAAAAGTTTTTTTTTTTTAAAGGTTGTTAGTTTGCATTCTAAGTGGAGGGACCCTAACCAACTTTGTCATTTGATAGAGGAAAACTGTAAGATATCTCACAAGACCCAGTGTGTTAGCAAAAGTGGAAAGGGAACTCTGTTCTCTTGGTCCCCATTCACACAGCACCCCGAATAATCACCTGTGATCATCTACTCATTCCCCCAAACTGGGAAAGCTGGAGCCTCTGTGAAAGCAGATCTGGGCACACGGCCAGTCCTTGAACATTGACTCACTGACTGACTAAATGTCCCTAAACATTGGCTCATCGACTGAACCCTCACGTTGTGTGGTACCTTCAGGAGTAAGAGGAAAAGTCTTCTAGTAGGGCTGTGTGGATGGACAGCAGGCAAATCATTCTGTGACATTATAGTTGCTTCATGAGTATTTTAAATAGGGCCCCTGGGAGAGTAAGAATTACTCTGCCACACGGGAAGCGGCTGAATCCCTCTGTGCTGATTATAACCCTAGGACTTCCTCTTGAATCAACCCCAGACATTTATTTGGCATATTCTTTTGAGGCACTCCTAAGGTATGTACTAACATTTAAGCCACCAATTAATTTTCACGCATATTAAACAATACTGCAGTTTTCATAAGCTTGTGTGGGCACTTGATAAATGTGATCAGAGGATGCTAATATCTATCAAACCAAAAAACATTTTCCAGTTTCTGAATAACAGCCTCTTTTAAAGAATAGTGTATATTGAGTGTGGAAACTCTAGTACTAAGAAGCCAAGGGCTCGGTAGGTTTTCTGGATCTTCTTTGGACCTGGTAGTGGGCATGTGCTTTCTTCCCATGGCAGCTTCATAACTGGGTACAGCAGAACCACCATACTGAAGACAGCTGCTTTTTCTTTTCACCTGATGGTAATGCTGAGCAAAGAATAGGAGTTTCATGAGTACAAAGCAGAGAAAAAAAATTTTTTTAATCACCAAAGATCATGCCACTCTACCTAGGAGCAAGACGGATAATGGTGAAGGCATGAAATGGGGTATCATATTGCAGCACTATTTATAATAGCAGAGACTTGGAACCAACTCAAAAGTCCACCAATGATAGACTGGATAAACAAATATGGCACATATACCATGGAATACTATGCAGCCATAAAAGAGAATGAGTTCATGTCCTTTGAAGGGACATGGATGAAGCTGGAAGCCATCATTCTCAGCAAACTGACACAGTAACAGAAAACCAAACATCACATGTTCTCACTCCTAAGTGGGAGTTGAACAATGAGAACACATGGACACAGGGAGGGGAACATCACACACTGGGGCCTGTCACGGGTGGAGGGCAGCGAGGAGAGGGAGTGCATTAAGACAAATACCTAATGCATGCAGGGCTTAAAACCTAGATGCCAGGTTGATGGGTGCAGCAAGCCACCAAGGAACATGTATACCTAGGTGACAAACCTGCACATTCTCCACATGTATCCTGGAACTTAAAAAAAAAATGGGGTGTCACAGTTGAATCTCAGGTAAGTGCTCACTGGCTGTGTTACTTACTTTATCTCTAAGAGCCTCAGATCTCTGTAAGAGTGGGATAGTATTACCAAGTCTTAGAGCTGTTGTGAGGATAAAAGTGAGAATATTTATGTAAACATCTGTGGAGAGTAGGGGAAGACACTAAGAGACCCGAGCACCATTGTACCAACTTCCCAGAGGACAAACATTTTTGAGAGTGTAGGAAATCGACCACATAATTTGGGAGACATATGTCAAGATTTTGGTTTTGTTTTTTCAGTATTTTTTTTTCCAGATTGAAAAGAAATACAGCACTTTTACATTTCCACAAATGACAACATCTCAGCCATGCCACCCCTTCCTGATGGCCTTCTGTGAGCCTGCCTGTGCCCATCCATCTGTTTATGTGGGCATCTTACAAACAAAGGTTGTGGTATTGAAGTTCTTTTTCTCTTTAATTTTCTTATCATCATTATGTGATTATTTATGGTTTCCTTCTTAGGAATTTTTGTGATATAAACATTATAAACGGATATGTTTGTGGCTCCCAGCGCCTTTGCTTCTGGGACAAAGCCTGCCTCTTGTCTCCAGTCTCCCTCTCTCCTCTCCTCTCTCTACGCATGGTCTCTTCCCTCATGGGTTCATCAGTCCTGAGATAAAGGAGTCCCCAGGGTTCCAGATAAAGAAAATCTTTCCCTAGAAGAGAGTTTCCCAACCATGGGACATGGTTCTAGGTGATTTTAGGTGCCACAGATGTGCCATTAAATGACATTTTGCTACATACTGAAAAAGCCATTCCCTTTTAATTTTCCTCTAGTCCTTTAGATTTCATGAAAGGGAAAGTTTTGGTTTAGTACTATGATGCCATGAATGCTTCTCTAACACTCTCAATCTTCACTTTTAACAAAGAAAGAGCAGATCTCAGCATCAGAGGCTTCAGCACAGAAGAATTTCATAACGAAGTTTTGTTCTTACAGTTTTAATTTTTTACTAGCATTTTCAATGTATACCACATGATATATAATTTTCCATTTACGATAATAAACAATTGAGCTCCCCCAAAATTATCCGGGCGTGGTGGTGTGTGCCTGTAGTCCCAGCTACTCAGGAGGCTCAGGCAGGAGAATCGCTTGAACCTGGGAGGCGGAGGTTGCAGTGAGCCGAGATCATGATGCCATTGCACTCCAGCCTGGGGGATAGAGTGAGACGCTGTCTCAAAAAAAAGAAAACCAATTTGCTGGGATTACAGGTGTGAGCCACAGCGCCCAGTGAATCATGAATGTTCTTAATGGCATCTAGAGTGTTGAATACTTTCTACAAGGTTTTCAATTTACTTTGCTCCAGTCCATCAAAGGAATCACTATCTACGGCAGCTATGGCATTAGGAGATATATTTCTGAAATAATAAGACTTGAAAATAGGGAAAAAAATTGAGCTCCCTTTCAAAAATAAATTTCTCATTAGTAATAATAAATGGAAATCTCCTTTTAAAAATAATATTCCTTGAATTCAAAAAGTAGGTGACTTGAAGAAGCAAACGATAGTACAGGTAGTACGTGAATATGTTAAAACTGCAAGGGTGATGCTTAGATGGCCGAAGTTTGTCTGTTAGTTCAAGGCCACTGAAAGATGCAAAACATGGCAGGAAGGCAGACAGGTGCTACTCTGAGCAGGTTTGTCTCTCTAAGCAAACACAGAGGCCATTCATTCCTCTTTTTTTTTCCACCGATACTCACCATCACCATCATCATCATCACCATGGCCATCACCAGTCCATCCATCATTACCCCCATCACCCCCTCCACTATCATCTACATACAACTATGTACTGTGTCAACATCTTACCACCTTCATCACCATCCCTCTGTCCCCCACATGGCTATAGCCCAGGTTCTTACAACCACAGGCCTCTGTTGCTGCAGCAACCCCCTGCCTGGGATCCATACTTCCAGCCTTTCTTAGTTCCAGTTCACCCATACATACGTTCAAACCCCCTTTCATTCCACTGGTTTCTTACTGTGGAACTGACAGTCCTTCCCACCGAACTACTTGATCAAGTCTAAATTCTTCTGCCTACCTTTCACGACTCCCCCATCTCTCTTCTTTCTCTCCTCTTTTTTGTTTTCTCTCTAGAATGACTCCCCTGCTCATTTAGGTCACCATAATTTTCTTGTGAACATTTTTCTATGCCATTAACTGTTTCTCTAAAAGCATGATTTTTAATTGCTCTAAAGTACGAATGTTCTGTCATCTATTTAACCCTTTATTATTGGATATTTTTACTATTTTCATCTTCTCATTATAATGAACAATGCTACTGTGAAAATTCTTGTATATAAACAGGGATCACACCTTTTATCTCTTCCTTATCTTGCAGGAAGCCAAACAAATAATCACTGATTAAGTAAAGCTTAAGGGAAAACAAGGACATTCTGAAATGTCCGTTTTAACAAAAACTTGAATTGTTGAAAATAACAAAATGTCGTTGGATCTGATGATCTTACTTCATTTTCTGAGCAAAGAGAAGAACAGCAGCAAGATGACGCGGCTTTGCCCTTACAGAGGCTAACAGAGATATTTATTGCCCAAGTCTCACAAATGCTGAACTTGTGATTGGAAGTCTTTCAGCTTCTGGCATAACCCCAGCAGCCTCAGGCTGCAGGTCAATGGCCTGATGAAGTGCCAGCCTCTAGCCCCAGCTATCTGTACACCAGTGGAGATGAGAGGCATGTCCTGGGACTGGTTTGGAGAAATAAGTTATTATTCTTTGGTGGGAAAGAGGGGCAAGGCTGGTGAGAAGACACTGCCTTAAATATGATATAATCCAGCTGTCCAAACATGGACAACTCAACTCAGCCAGTCATCCATTCTCCCAAATCCAGATGTTTGCCATTACACAATCTCGGACTATCTTTTCTTCTATTGAGTGTAACTTGTACTAATCATGTTTGTCAGAGTAGCATTTGTTTTTAATTAGAAGACATCTATTTTGAATCAGCTGGGTCCCCTTAGCTTTATCACAGAGACACAGTCTACATTATTAATAATCTTTAAATCATAACTGCCTTTTGCCTTATGGCAAATCACTGAGGTTTTCATTTCATCTCAGAGTTCAAATGTAAGAAACTTCAAGACTGCACTAAAATTGGAGTCCATGATTATTAATAACATTTGTTAAAATGCAGATAATTCTATTCCATCTATACATTCTGCCAACAGAAAATTCCCATAATGGCAGAGGCATTTTAATATTTGCACATCTTTGTGTGCAGAAGTCTCCAACTATTATGTTTCATAGACCTGCTTTAAAATTCCATCCTAATGTGTGGTCTTGCTAAGGTCACAATGTCTGTAAGCTTAACTTCCTCATCTAAAAATTAGGGAGTTATAAATGTTATTGTCAGAATTAAATATCATAAAATGTTTTAAACACACAACAGAATGCTTAAGATGTATACATGCAAATATATGCTTTTTCCTTTCATCCTTTAAAAATCTCTAGACAGGATTCTGACTTTTTAAAAATGCCTATCTGGTCTTACCTCTAGGACACTGAAGCACACTTTCCACTTTATTAGATGTAGAGCTTTATTTCTTCTGCCTGAGAGACGGTGAGCAAGGGAAGTGAGGGAGAAACCCTATGGGAACATTCTGACTGTGCTGGAAGTAAGTGAGGACTGTTCTGCAATCTCACTGTGCTTCCTTGTGAAATGCACTGCTAGACTATTCTTTGACCTGATATGTTGCTTGCTGAGCTCATTTTCTGATGGGAAACACCAAGAGCGACACAAGGCCCTGCTGAGATAGCAGATAGCCTGTTCTCCTCTCTGTCTGTCCACTGCCCTGTCTGTGCCTACCACCCTCCCTGCCGTCTGGTTCTTTTCCTTTCTCTCTCGGCTCTTTTCAGGTTCTTGGCTTTGCTCTGCTTTGCTGTACTGCATGGCTTCTGTCTCCTGCTTTCCCCTCACCATCATCATCTTGCACCACCTCCTTGCTTCAACTTCCAATGGTTTTGTCGAGACTATGAGTCCAATTTAAGGCAGCAACAAGGTGTGACACACAACAAATATTTGCAGGACAGAATCTGAGAGGTCAAGCAGTAGGTGTCGTGCTCTAGAGCGTGCCTCAGGACTCCCTGAGACTAACCTGGAGGCTGGCCACCACCCAGAAGTTGGCCCTCACCCAGAAGCTGACCTGCACCTGGAGGCTGGCCCTCACCTGGTAGCTGGCCCTTACCTGCAGGCTAGCCCTCACCCAGAGGCTGGCCTCATCTGAAGGCTGGCCCTCACCTGGAGGCTAACCTGCATCTGGAAGCTGGCTCTCACCTAGAGGCTGACCTGCACATGGAGGCTAGCCCTCACCTGGATGCTGGTCTGCACAAGTGCGGCATGTACCCTACTCGGTTTCCTGGCCCTTTTCAGGTCAAGCAGAAGCCATGCCCAGTCTTTGCTTTCTCTGGTTCCTACTGGCTCTGCTGTCATATTCTGTTCCTAAGAGCTTCAAGCATGAATCTTTACATGAACAGAAAGTAGCTTACAAAAACAGTTAACAGGTATTGACTCTGTACACCAGGTATTCTGCCAGCTGCCTTACATGCATTATGGACCAAGAGTTTGTGTTTCCTCAGGATTCATATGTTGAAGCTCTGGTGCCTAGTGTGGCCATATTTGGAGGTGGGGCTTCTAAGGAAGTAATTAAGGTTAAATGACGCCATAAGGAGGAGGATTCTGATCCAACAGGATTGGTGTCCTTCTAAGAAGAGACAGACACCAAGAAAAGCAAGCAGGTGGCTATCTGCAAACCTAGGGCAGAACACTCATCAGACACCCAACCTACTGGCACCTTAAGTTTGGACTTCCAGTCTCAAGAACTGCGAGAAAATAAATTTCTGTTGTTTAAGCCATCCAGTCATTTTCTGTTATGATGTTTTTTATGGCATCCTGAGATGACTAATACATGCACTAGTTAATTTAATCTACTCAATGTTCACATTAGGTCTTGTAACTGTTGTTCCCATTTAAAAGACTGAGAAAATGGAGGCACAAGGAGGGCAAGTCATCTACCCCCAAACACCCAGTTATTAAATGGTCAAAGTAAGGATTTGATCCCAGGTCATCTCAGCCAAGAACCCAAGTTCTTAGCAACTCTGTAGTTTTGCTTGGGCCTATACCATCAAACCAAAAATACATATATATATATATACACCCTGCTTAAATTATGGAGGAAGCAAACTTCTTTCAAAGTGTAAATGTGGCAAAGGCAATTTTGAAAAAAATACTGTTTTCCATTCATAAGTATTGAATTTATGAAATTTTTGTTGTACTCTAAATTTTTGTATGGCATTTATGAAATTTTTGTTGAACTCTAAATCTTTTTGATTTACGTAATTGCATTTAATATTCACTGATTTTCAATGTAGTAAATGTATTTTCAGATTTTCATTCATTGCTAGTAAGCCTTACATCACTCTGCCATGCAGTCCCAGCTGAAAGACACAGGCACTGCTTTGAGGAGGTCACTCATGGTGGGGAAACAAACATGTACACCAGGGCATGCCCTGACACATTTATACAATAAATGTTTTTCCACAACTCTATCATGGGCCAATTGCCATAAGAATGATGGTAAGAGGACTAGGAGTTTGCAAATGTGTGTGTATGTGTGAGTGTGTATGTGTGTGAATTTGGTGGGCATGGGTGCGAGAAAGCCATCGGAGAGGGAAAACAATGTGAAAAGGCTTGAAAGTGTAAACAGACTGAACGTGTGTGTGTATGTGAGTGTGTGTGTGTGTGTCTGGTGGGCATGAGTGTGAGAAGGCCCTCAGAGAGGGAAAACAAAGTGAAAAGGCTTGGAAAGGTGAACAGATTGAGTATGTGTGTGTCTGAGGTAGTGGAGGTGGTGGGGCTGGGTATGGAGAGAAGCGGACATTCAGGAGAGGAAAGAACTTGTGATGCGTGATGAAGAGGTTGAACAAGATTAATTTTTTCTATTTTATTTTTTGGTGTCTTGTGAGACTGAAGTTGTAAGTGTAAAATCCTGGCAGCTAGAAAATTGTTTCTGTGCTACGCATTTAAACTTAAGCAAGGCTTGCTTCATATGTGAGGGCATGCACAATATCTCAGCTCCAGTCCTTGCGGCTGGCTCAGTGGGCAGATGCTGAGCTGGGTGCCTGGTGCCAGCCTAGAGGGAGGAGGATGCAAATATCCAACAAAAGCAACATGAGCACATTGTTCTACAAAAATCATGTACGAGGGGCTGGCTGCAGTGACTCACACCTGTAATCTCAGCACTTTGGGAGGCCTAGGCAGGTGGATCACTTGAGCACGGAGGTTTGAGACCAGCCTGGGCAACATGGTGAGATTCCATCTCTACAAAAATACAAAAATTAGCCAGGCCTGGTGGCATGTGCCTGTAATCCCAACTACTCAGGAGGCTGGGGTGGGAGAATCACTTGAGCCTGGGAGGTTGAGATTGCAGTGAGCTGTGCTTGCACCACTGCACTCCAGCCTGGGTGACAGAGCAAAACCCTGTCCCCAAGGAAAAAAAAAGAAAGAAAATAAATATCATATATAAGGACTTGGAATACAATGAACCAGTCTCTGGCCAACATCTTCCCAAGTTCAGCTTGGGAAGATGAGATAATTACTTGTAACTTATTTAATAGTATCTGTTTTGAATTCTTCTCATGGTTCCTCATGTCAGTAAGTATACAACTATGCTCCTTATAAAATTTCAGAAATTATCTGCTAATTTTCTGCTCGGACAGATGAGAAATAGCTCACCTGAAACAGGTCTTCTGCCATTCATTTCCAAATAGTTACAATATTCTTTTTTCTTTCCTATGTTGGTTACCTTTGAAACTTTATGTCATTATTTCTTGAGTTATCAAGTACAGGAATTGTTTCTCAATTTTGCTCTTTATAAGATGAAAATATCAGTCTCATTACTCCTTACTGCAGGATTTATCTCTCACTTTATCCCCTACTATTGGAAACCAATTATCGGTGACGCAAAGAAAAATTAGTACCGAGACAAAGGATCTTTTAGCAAAGCTTCTTGCCCTGCAGGAAGGGCACCCTCACTAGACATCTTACCACGAGAGTACAATGAACAAAGGAAAAGCAGACATTTTTATCCCTTACGCATTTGCAGTTGTCCTTACTGCCATGTCTGACCTTCGTTGGTTGGAGCCAGCTCTCACGATCTAAACTGAAACCTGATTGGCTAATAACTCAAAACTTTTTAAAACAGGTAAGGGGCATAGGATGTGAGCTGGGACATGCCTGTGAGCATGCCCAGCACAAATATTTTGGTTAAAGTACAAGGACACAGAATATACTACATGCCTCTAAGCATGGCTACATAGGATAGGGCTTAAAGAAGAGTTATTAGTAAATTTATTCTTTAGCAAGAAAGGAAACTTTGAAGAGGAACTTTTCTACTTCCCACACCTACCTTTGTCATTTGTAGTTTTCCATCATGGCTGAAACATTTAGATTGCTTTCTGTGAGCATAATGAAGGTTTGTCTGTGGATTCATTCTAACTGTACAAAGTTAGTAAATTGTCATTACATTGTTATGAGTACATAAAGATTGTTCATTACAGGGTCAAATAGTTTGCTTGGATTACATTTTTCTACCTTACTTGTTTTATTTTTTTCTGTTATTCTGATTGCCTTTTCTCCCCCTGCTTTTTGTGTTTATTGCCTTTTCAAAGCCTCACACATAGTATCATATCTCTGGAAACAATCTTGCCCCTTTTGTTTTCTGGTTACCTGTGTCCCATGTCTTCCTGACTTTTTGTTTACTCCTTCATTTTGCCAGAACACACCCCTCAAGTATCTTCTGATAAAGAATGTGGAGGAAGCAAACTTTAATGATTCTTGCATACCTGACAATAATTTTATTATGTCACTTTACTGATATTTTGGTAGTGTGTAAAATTTCAGGTTGTAAATGATTTTCTTTCAGTTCTTTGGAGGCATTTCTCATTTGTCTTTTAGCCTCAGTTGTAGTTAATAAGAAGCCTTTTGCCTAATTCTTGTTCTTTTGTAAGTGAACTCTTTCATCTTTCTGAAAGCATTACAATTTTTCCTTTATGTCTAATGTTCGGAAACTCCACAATGATGTGCCTGGGCATTGTCCTGTCAATAACTGCTTAGATGCAATGTAGCCTCCAAACATACTTCCTTCCAGAGGGAGTATCAGAGTACTTCTTCCTCCATAGCTCACAGAACAGATAGACTTGCAGATCAAATAAAAATGTGTAGATCACACAGCTTATTAAATCAATTAAAACATAATGCATAAAGATTAAAGCTAAGGGAAAGCAATTATGTAAGCTAATCCTTAAGAAAAGTTACAAGCAGGGTAGAAGAACCACGCTACTCGTCCTGGGTACACAATCTACATGTGTCTCTTCTCTGTCTCTCCCTCTCTACCACATCAGCCTTCTTCCCTGATGGTAGGTTAGTAGGACCAAAGTTGGTTAGTGTTTAGGCCGGGGGCCCAGAGATGGAAGTCCCCCCACAGGGCCATGGCACAGACTTGTCCTGTTGGAGACATGCAGGACAGGTACACCTGGCCACAGCTATAGCTGGCCAATTAGCCTACTTAGTAGCTGTGGGTTTTGGTACTATTTCTTGAGCAGAGGACACATGGAGCCAAAATGGTATTGCTAATGGGCGGTTGGATTAGGCCTCTGAATACTAAGTAAATCTTGTCTCATGTATATTCAGAATATTCTGAGTATTCACTGAGCATGATAAATATTCAACATATCGTGACTATTTCATACCCAGGTGCCTTATGTATATTTAATGCCTCATGAATATTAGTTATCTTTGGTTCTTCCACCCCTTCTACGTTTAACATAGACATACTTTACTTACTACATAATCTGTACTTATAATATCTTAAGTGGTTCATTCCCATCCCATTTGTTTTCCTTGTTCCTGTAGCAGAAATGCATCTTTTCAAACAATGCAACTGGACATTCTGGTTATTAATCTTTTTTTCATTTTTCCTTTTTGTGGATAGACTTTCACTTTGAAGACTGATGTCTTATTTCATAAATGTTCCTGTACTCTTTCTCTGACAATTTCTTCCCCTCAATTTTTCCTTATTTTTGCTTTCTAGAACCTATCTTAGTGGGAAGGCGAATCAACTAAATTAATCATTTCTATTGCTGACCTTTTCACTGCTATCTCCTTATTCCTCCTCTTCTCGTTCTATGGTTTGGAAAAATTTCTCAGCTTTATCTTTCAGCTTGTCTATCAACTTTCTGAATTCTGTAACCACATTTTAAAAACAGACTTCATCTTTTGAACAGTTTTAGATTTATTGAAACATTGAAAAGACAGTACAGAGTTCCCATGTACCATGTACCCCATTTGTTTTATTAGTAACATCCTACATTAGCATGTGACATTGGTCACAATTGATAAACCTATATTGATACATTATTAGTAACCAAAGCCCATAGCTTATTTAGATGTCCTTAGCTGTTACCTACTGTTCTTTTTCTTGATGAGGACCCTACACAAGCTACCACATTACATGTAATTGCATTGTCTCTTCAGGCTCTTCTTGACTATAGCAGTTTCTCAGATTTACCTTGTTTTTGATAATCTTGACTGTTTTGAGGAATATTGATCAGATATTTTGTAGGATGCCTCACTATTTGAATTTACCTAATGTTTTTCTCATGATAAAGCTCAGGTAGTTAGTTACTGGGAGGAGGATCACAGCAGTAAAGTACCATTTGCATCATGTCATGTCAAGACAACATTCTACCGACATGGTTTAAGACATTTGATGTTGACCTTGATCACCTGGCTGAGACTGTGTTTGTTAAGTTTCTCCACTACAGAGTTCTGCTTTTCCTACTCTTAGCTTTTCCATACTGTACTTTTTGGAAGGAAGTCACTATGCACAGTCCACCCCAAGGAGTGGGAATTTGTGTACCCCAACTTGAGGGTGAAATATCTGCATACTTTATCTGAAATTCTTCTCCGTGGGAGATTTGTCTCAGTAACCACATTCTAAATTTCCAAACTTCCATTCTTGCTCTTTGTCTCTTTCTCATAGCATCCTATTCATACATGCTGTATCTTCTCTAATTTTTCTGACAATATCATTATAGGATTTTGGCAGCAAGGGTCTCTTTGGTTCTCTAAATTTCTATTTCCTTGACAGTTTGTTTCTCTTGGTCTTTCTCTGACATTTCAGTTTGTTTTCAAATTTCTGGAGACCCTTGCTTACTTATTCATATTCATATCAAAATCAGTAAAGAGGAGGGCTCAGAGCTCTGACTATGGCAGTAGAGCTTATTGGCTAATGGGCTTCACTTTAGGATGAGTGGGAAGGGAGCTGTCCCTTCTGATGGTAGCTCCTCTTAACATCAGAATGAGGAAGTTTATTGGAGACACCAACACTCACACTAACTGTCCTGGTTAGTTCTAGACAGCTTGTTTGGTTTCATTAGAGAACAACCTTCTTTATGTTAGTGGGGTTGGGATGCTAATTGCCTGGCTAAATCTGAGCAGTGGATTGGAGAGCTTGCTAGGGGTCCTTTTGTTCCACAGACTGACCGCTAAATAACACTTCAGTTTTATACCTCGCTCCTCACCCTTGCTCCCCATTGAACCACTTGCAGTTTCCAAGTCCGGAGTGTCCCTGGGACTCTAGCAGGTAGAACCCTAAAGACATCCAGTCTCTCTCCACATGGGGCGTCCGGATGCCACATGCGCCACCCTGCTTCAGTGGTCAGTGCGCTTTCATCTGCTTCCACCCTCCCGGAATCTGCTGAGTGCTCTTCTACTCTGATCGGCCCCCTCCTGTCCTCGCTGTTATTTCTTAGCATCATTTTAGAGTGATCGTGGGAGGGAGAGGAGAGAAACATTATGCCATTTGTCACCTTGAACATGGCTCTACTTGTTTTAATTATAAAAATTTGGTGAATTAATTAAGGTCGGCTAAATAACTGTAACAAATTGACCCTAAAACATATAAGATACAGTAGCAGCTTCTTTCACATTTGTGTAATGGTGCAAAGTTTCTGTCAGTGGCCCCCCTGAATGCAGCGATTCAGGGACCTGGACTCTACCTCTCCTGTGATTTTGCCATCCCCCAAAGCCTCTCTGCTATCTGCGCCTGGCCATTAGGAGACAGAGCAGGGAGGAGACACATCTGCTTTTTAAAGGCTTTGGGCCAGTGGCATGTAGATTACACCTGCTCACACTGGGCTGCTGAGAAACGGTCCTATACCCATGGTTAGATTCAAGGAGCCTGGAGACACAGTCCCTGCCTGGGCAGCCACTTGCCAGCTGTACCTGTGTGTGATGAGGGGGAGGATAGATCTGGTTGTACCTTTCTCTGTTCTCCTTTGCCACACCCATACAGGTCCAGGATGGGGATGACGGGTTATGGTAAGAATTGGGCAGAAGATGCTTTGCTCAGTGACAATCACAGTCTTCATCACAGCAGTGTGGGAGGATACCTTCATCTCTGCATGTGCCCTAACGCTGTGCCATGCCTCTCATTGAGCTACGCTGGCTGCTTTGAAGGGAAGCTGAAAGGAAACAATGCTCATTTAATAAATCCATGTGTCAGGCATTGTGCTAGGGGATTTACATGCAACCCCGACAACACACATTTTCTCTGAGTCACAACAAAGGCTGTTGCTCTCTGTTTATGAAATTTGGACTCCCTGTGGGAAAGGCGTAGTATTTGGAGGTCTTTTTAAAGAAGTAATTTGGCAGAAAATTATCACTCACCTACTAAGTGCTAGACACGATGCCAGGTCTTTGGAAGACAAAGATGGGAAAGACTCCATGCCTAATTTCCAGGAGCTCAGATTTCTCTAAAATGCAAACAAATCATCACCATAAAATGTGATGCATGCTATCGTGGGAGACAGAGGAGGGGGAGAATCTTCTCTGCCTAGAGGGGCAGGGAGAATGGGAAGAGGGGTTCAGAGAAGGTGTCACAACAGAGGTGTCTAGCATTTGAGTAGGGTCTTAAGGGATAGTTAGGATTTTTCCAGAGGGAAGGGGGCAGTGGGATATTCAGGCAGAAGGACCAACATACAGAGGTCAGAGTCATGGATTTTCCAGGCAAGGAATGTGGTGCCTGATACATGAGCATCCCAGGAAGGTAAGGCAGGAGTGGTGAAGTGATAGTGAAGAGGAGGATGGTAACAATCGCCAGCCCATAATCCACTTCCTGACAGAACTTGCAGTCTGGCTAACTCTCTCTTTTGTCCAATACAGTCCAGAGCCAGCTGTCCTCACCAGCGATTTTAGCTTCCTCAGAGACCAGGGCTTCTCAACCTAGTTAGCACAATTGACAGTTGGCGCCAGATAATGCCTTATGGTGGGGGCTGTCTGTACATGATAGAATGGTTACAGCGTCCCTGCCTCTACTCATTAGATGTCAGCAGCACTTCCTAAGGTGTGACAACCAAAAATGTCTCCAGGCATTGCCCAATGTGCCCTGGGAGGCAGAATGGCCCTAGTTGAGAATCACTGCTTTAGACAAATGTCACCTTTCTTTCATCTTCCCTAGAATAGTGTTGATATGGTTTTGCTGTGTCCCTATCCAAATCTCATCTTGAATTCTCACATGTTGTGGGAGGGGCCAGGTGGGAGATAATTGAATCATGGGGGTGGGTCTTTCCCATGCTGTTCTTGTGATAGTGAATAAGTTTCAGGAGATTTGATGGTTTTGAAAACAGGAGTTTCCCTGCACAAGCTCTTTTTGCCTGCTACCATCCATGTAAGATGTGACTTGCTCCTCCTTGCCTTCTGCCATAATTGTGAGGTTTCTCCAGCCACGTGGAACTGTAAGTCCATTAAACTTCTTTTTCTTTCTAGTCTTGGGTATGTCTTCATCAGCAGCGTGAAAACAGACTAATACAAGGGTTTTGCAGACAGTGGGTCCATGTGTAAGTTGAGGATACATCTCCTTTGAGCCAGAGGGTCTATTTCATCAGCCAACAGTTCTGACCTGCTTTAGAGTAGTGTTCTGAGAAGCAGCCAATATACAATAGTTACCCTCTATTTTATATTTTGCTTACTTTAAACATGTCTGTCTTTTATTTTTTAAATTAAAATCAGGCAGTCATTTAGTATACAATTATTTTCTCAAATTGAAGGTCAAGTCACTTTTTAAAAATAAACTGAGACGCAAGCAGATTAAAATGATTCTGGAATGCTCTTTCTTTCTTTTCAGGACAAAATGACCTTTTCTGTGCTTTATAACCTAACCCTCCCCAAATAATACTTCATTTACTTGCAGATACCCCAGCAGTCTGTCTGGGGGAAATATCAGTCAGGCTCCCACATTTTCTCAACTAAGTGTTGACTTTGCTTGCTCACACATCTGGTATCCAAAACATATGGATCATGCTTTAATCAACATCCCAGAATATCATCATTTTAAGCACCTGTCAGAGAATTCATCCCAGAATTGATGCAGCCCAGCATTTGCCAAAATTGCAGTTGAGACATCTGATTTTCAGAGAGACTGTCTAAAGGGCATATCAACTCCCAATTCTCAGTTCTGTAAGCTCTGCCTCTGCACAAAGCTCATCAGAAAACAGTAGGTCCAGACTCTGTTATTAATCAAACTTTTCACAGAAGTGCATTTGGTGGGAAAAAGTGATTTCATTTTTTTTTCCTGATAGAGGGAAATAACTACCCATCTGTGGAATAAATACGTATTTTGCAAAATCATGGTCAAAGTTGCTGCCAATTATAATCTGAGTCCATTTGCTAAGAATGAATTGAATTCTGGCTCTGGCAGCCAGGCAGGAGAACCAAGCATGTGCCTTCAGACAGAACACAAACTGGTTCCAAGCCTAGAACAAGGAAAGGCCAGAGGGAAAGTCTGAGGTCTTACCAGACTGCCAGGATGTCAGGGAAGACTAGAGGCAAAGCAATGAAGCATGTTCTGAGTTGACAGACTGGGCTTGGGGGTGGGGGCAGCTTCCATGCTCTGGAGGGCTATGCCTATGTTTTCATGGAGTCTTTCAAAGTTAATCCTTTAGACACAAGCAAGCCCTATGGTGAGCTCTAGGGAGAAAAAAATGACATTTTCCTCCAAGTGAAATGGAGGATGCAGGGCATTTAGTTTAAATTGAGAGAGCAAATATGTAAATGGACAATGGTCAGACTATATATAAAAATAGGACTTTTTCATAATCTTCAGCAACCTGCACAGGAAACCAACTGATTATCTATAGTAAGCAGCCCAGGAAGCCAACTGGTTATTTACAGTAACCAGCCTAGAAAACCAACTGATTATCCATAGTAACCATCCCAGGAAACCAACTGATTATCCCTAGTAACCAGCCCAGTAAACCAACTGATTATCCATAGTAACCAGCCAGGAAGCCAATGGTTATCTATAGTAACCAGCCCAGGAAACCAACTGATTATCTATAGTAACCAGCCCAGGAAACTAACTGGTTATCTATAGTAACCAGCCCAGGAAGCCAGCCTGCTATGTCAGACTTGTCAGACTACCATCTCTAGCAATAATCCAGGAAGCCAAACAGTAACCCCAAAGTAGACTTGATTAATAACTCACAGCTTCCCTAGTTTTTGTCCTCACTCCAACTTAGGGTCAATCAGAGAAACTCAAATATGCACCCCTAAACAACCTCCTAGGATGCCCTCCTGCTAATGAGCCCATCTTCAGCTTCCCCATGCCAACAGCCTCTCTGATCAGGGGACAACTGAAGGCTTCTATTTCTTCCACAATAAAGTTTTTCCATTCAGAGTTGTGCACTGACAGCATGCTGGGCCCGTAAAGTTTTCCCACTCCTCTGCCTGCCTTTGATTTTCTGCCAAATAAAAGTCATGGTGGCTGACTCTCTTGCAATTGCAAATTCTGAATAAGTAATCTTTGCTTGTTTTCATTTGCTTGGTCTCTGTTTATTCTCACAGAATGTTGAAAGTAATGTAACCTAATCTTGAACTCCAAGCAAGTAAAGCTTGTGAAAGCAATACCCATGGAGGGGCATGCGTGTAGCACAGTCCCACTCTGTTCACACATGTGCACCCAGTTTCTTCCATCTGGAGTGGTCCTGTCCCCTCTCTTCCCCCTGGAGGAATCCCACCCACCCTCCCAGTCTTAGGATGAACATTTCTGCTTCCCTGCCTGTCATTGACAAAATCCCAGGAGTTCTCTTCTTCCTCCATGTTAGAATGGTGACAGCAGCTCAGCATAAAATGTCAACAGGAAAGAAAGAAACATTTCCTGAGCCATTATCTATTTCCTGAAGGCTTTTCACATGTGACATTTTACTAAATTCTCCCTTAGCTTTGTGAAGTATGAACTCATTCCTGCATTTCCCAAATGATGAAAGCAAGACTGTAACTCGTTATACAAAATTGAAGATGTATTTCTCTTTCCCAATTCCATTTTGAGCTTCTTGATGAGATAATTTCTGGTGCATATTACTTATTTAATACAGAACAAATCCTGGACAAATGAAAGCTGTTTCCTTCAGTCTTGGGGACTGAATGAATGAATAAATGAATGGGTTACTATGGGGCAGAAAAAGTGAATTTGTTTACAAGCTTAGTCTGGCTTACATGACTCATTATTCAAAAGCATAGACCATATGGTTCTTATAGGTAAAGGGATCTAAGTCAAACTTTTTCATCCACCCAGACCCTGTTTCTATGGACAGGAAATGAGTCATTATAAAATTCCAGGTAGAGGCATCAATTGTTTCTAGCTCTGGCTATGTTGATTTGGAATCTTTGATGCCTGTGGGTCACATTTTGAAGACTTAAAGCAAGCAGCAGCTTTCTGCCTCAAGTGAGAAGACAAATGTCAGCAGGTGGTCTATAATCTGAGCTTAAGCAATGACGGGGGAAGAAAACACTTGGTAAGCAGCGTATGAGAGAATGCGTAATTTTGCCCAGGCTTAGGGAGTCTGCATTGTTGGTGCTTTTGATTTATTTAATTATTTTAAACATTTTTATGGAAAAGTTGTCATAGCAACAGCATCAACAAATATTTTGAAGTGAAAAATTCTATTTCCAGCACCTTCAAGTAATAATTTTCGTTTTTTGCTTATTTTCCACCCATGGCTCACCACACATAAGCATTTTATATTCTTGCGACCACAAAGCAATGTCTATTTTGTGTCCTGCTTTTTTGCTTAACACCATGCCAAAAATATTTTCTATGTTTCCAAAGTCTTCATATTCAAAATGGTCCTCTGCATAATATTTTATACCTTACTAAACTATT
The DNA here is from genome assembly GCA_963574635.1 of Cheracebus regulus. Taxonomy (NCBI): domain Eukaryota; kingdom Metazoa; phylum Chordata; class Mammalia; order Primates; family Pitheciidae; genus Cheracebus; species Cheracebus regulus. The sequence goes on from CAUYQU010028079.1 coordinate 20,836, forward strand.
CCCACATTGTTGGGCAAATAGGTCACTTCTCAAATTTTTATCATTTTTTAGGACATGTTGCTAAAAGGATCTTTTTGCATATAACTATTCATTCTGATTATTACCTTGAATGAATGCAAAGGAACAACATTTCTGACACGTTTGTGGCTTCTGTTACATGAATACCATGTTGCTTTGCAGAAGTGCTTCTGCTATTAGAAAGCCAGCGGTTTGAGGAGGATGCCTTGTTCTGAAGCCTGCGCAGACTTCTTCTTTTGGTGGAGGGCTAGACAGTCAATGGATGCAGCATCTTCTTAAAAAGAATTAAAAGGCATTTGCTGAGGTAGCCATGTAGGCTGCACATGTGGGAAAAATTCCAAGCCTGCCTTGATTAGAATTTTCTGAAGAAAAACTATTTTGCCCTGGATATGTGAGCTCTTATAATGGTAATAGAAGGTTTTTCTTTTCTCTCTTCTGAGTTTTACATCTCATAGACCTTGATGTTACTACAAACCAGAGACTGGCTTTTACAAGCACAATGAAATTCTTACCTGTGAACAGGAGAGCCCGTCTTTCAAAGATCTTTCCATAGGAACCTCTTATATAATTGCTTAAACATGAAACCTTTCTTAGGGAATTGCATTCATGACCAGTTTTTAAACTATAAAAAGGAATTTAGACCTCATTTTACCTTTTTGTTTTCCATAAGAGATACTCACCAGTTTGATGAGCAAGCAGTGAAAAATAAGCCGGGCAGGTAAGTCAAGTTCATAATGATAATTATAGTTGCCACACCAGGAGCACCCACTGTGTGACAGGTTCAGGGCTGAGTCTCATCTGGATCATTCCACTGGCCTCCTCCCTGTGGTTCTGCTTTCACTCTCGCTCCTACTATCTAATCCCCACACATCAACCAGAGTGATGATCTCAGAACACAAGTCAAATAGATCATTCCTCTGCTCAAAATCCTTCAGTGATTTCCATCTCACTTCAAATGCAAACCAAAGTCCTTACAGCAGCCTGCTCCTTGCCCCTTCTTATCTCCCACTGCACCTCCTCACTCCCTGTATTAGTTGGTTCGCATGCTGCTAATAAAGACTTACCCGAGACTGGGAAATTTATAAAGGAAAGAGGCTTAATGGACTCACAGTTCCACATGGCTGGGGAGGCCTCACAGTCGTGGTAAAGACGAAGGAAGAGCAAAGGGATGTCTTACATGGCATCAGGCAAGAGAGAGCAAATGTGCAGGGGAACTCCCATTCATAAAACCATCAGATCTTGTGAGACTGATTCACTACCATAAGAACAGTATGGGGAAATCACCCCCAAGTTTCAATTATCTCCACCTGGCCCCACCCTTAACATGTGAGGACTATTACCTATCAAGGTGAGGTTTGGGTGGGCACACACCTAAACCATATCACTCTTCCAGCCATATAGAACCCCTGGCTGTTCCTCAAACATGGCAAACATGCTCTGACTTCAAGGTCAATGGAATGTGAGCTGTATACTGCACGTGCCTAAACATAAAGTATTCCCCACTGCTAAGTGATGGGGCTCAAACAATTGTCCTGAATGCTGACTGCAGATCACCTTTGGTTGTCACCATTCTGTGAGTTTTATGCAGATAGAACACATTGCAATAAAATCAGGGAGTTTGATTATGTGATTGAAGATTTTGGGGGTAGCAAATGCTTACATTTTGTCTATTAATTTAGTATTCCCCAAAAGAACTGACTGTAAATGTTGGCTAAAGGATTGAGCCATGACCTTGTCTGTTTGACATTGTAGGTATTTCCAGGCAAGCAGAGGATATATCCAGATGATATTCTGCAGATTTGTGATTTAGGGCAGGCATTGGTAAAAATTTTCCTATAAAGAGACAGATATTAAATAATTTAAGCACTGCAGGTCATTGTGGCATGAAAGTAGCTATAGCTAGTACCCAAATGAGTGTGGTTACTCCCCAACAAAACTTTATTTACAAAAAAAGGAAGTGGCCAGGTTTGTTTCACTGGGGTGATTTTCCAGTCCTGATCTAGGGGCACCTGTGGGATCTCAAGCCAATATGTGGGAGCACAGGTCTGATATGGGAGTTCCTCATTGGAAAATAAATCACCTTCTTTTTTTTTTTTCTTATACTTTCAGTGTCTAGTACCTCACCTGGCACATAGGAGACATTCGGTAAAAACCTTCTGAAATAAATGACTGAATTAATGAATGTATAGAGTTTGGAGCAGGTAGATCTTTTTCTATATGTACAGAGTATATGTATCCTGTTTATTCATAAATTTATTAGACAAAACATTTATTGAGTGTCCCTATGTGCCAGACACTGGGGCTCAGTGAAAAAGATGGGATTTGCATCAAACCTCACAGAACACAGACCTCCTAGATTTGGGGAGACAGATGTCCAGGGGTGAGTATCAGCAAAATGTGAAAATTGTTAATATAGAGGAATTCAGGGGGTTTCAGAAGCACTTTGGAGATTGGGGGGCACTGTAAGGTATGGTCTAGGAGTGCCCACTAGTAACTCTGCACTTGTCAATCAAGCAGCAATGGCATAAACCCACAAATGCAGGGAATAGAGCTTATGTAAGTGATGGATGTGGTCATCTTTGTAAACGCAAATAAACTGTTTAGCTGTAAGCACTGTATTCAATAAGGGAGGTTCAAACTGCTTCTGTAAGAGGGCTTTCCAGCTGTCAATCAAGTGGAAATCACTCTGTTGTGAAGGCTGTATTTGAACACCATTTGATTTCTCTTCAACCCTCTTTGAGGGAGTATTATGCTCAGAGTCAGCCTTTTAACAATGCACTATATTTAACCTTTTAAAAAACTTTTTTGAAATCTTTTTCTCTAAAAATTATTTCCATTCTTCTGGATTTCATTTTGCCTTTTCTATACCTCTTTTGTGAATTTTTCTTTAGGAGATAAAGAGCCCATTAAATGCTGTGAAGTCCCTTCCTGCCTTTAATATGGGAGGGATATGGCAGCTCTAATAGAAGGTCACTGTATTGTAAGAGAAATAGATTCACAGTGGGCACAGATTTCTTTTTGTACATATGCTGGTAGCAGAGCCGGGCTGTAACTATAAGAAAAACGGTAAACTCCATCCTTGCACTTTATCAGAATGATGTTTCTTACATTAAAACTGGTCAGACTATAACAAAAGGTCAAACATTCACGTCATCAGGGTTCTAAAGAGAGATGAAAAAGAAGGGGGGGCTGAAAAAGAACTTGAAGAAATAATGGCTGAAAACTTACTAAATTTGACAAAAGATATAATTCAACAGTTGCAAGAAGCTCAGTGAACCCCAAACAGGATAAGTTTTTAAAAAATCACACCAAGACACATCATATCAAACTTCTAAAAATTAAGGACAAAGAAGGATATCTTGAAAGTAATGAGAAGGAAGCAAAACCTTACCTAAGAGGGGAAAATAATCAAATGACAACATATTTCTCATTGGAAACAATGGAGGCTAGAAGAAAGTGGCACAACATTTTTCAAATACTGAAAGATAAAAGCTGTCAAGCCAGACTCATAGTCTCAGCAAAATATCCTTAGGAATGAAGCAGAAATCAAACATTCTCAAAGTAAAACTAAGATAATTTGTCATTAGCTACCTGCCCTTAAAGGATAGCAAACTGACCTCTCAACAGAAGAAAGAAACCGTGGATCATCAAGAAGGAAGAAAAAACACATAAGCATGATATCGTGATACAATAAAGCATACTTTGAGAGTATCCCCCTTATCTTCAGGGGATGCTCTCAAAGACCCTCGGTGGAGGCCTAAAACTGTGGACAGTACTGAACCATATAACTATATCTGGATATATACATATACCGTGTTTTTTGCAATATACATACATACAGGCTGGGTGCAGTGGCTCACACCTGTAATCCTAGAACTTCAGGAGGCTGAGGCAGGAGGATCACATGAGCCCAGGAGTTCGAGATCGGCCTGGGCAACATACAGAGACCTCCCCTCTATAAAAAATACAAAACAAATTTAAAAAAATTTTTAAAAGAAAGTATTTAATAAATATATATGACAAAGTTTAAGTTATAAATTAGGCACAGTAAGAGAGTAACAATAATAACTACTAAAATAAAACAATTATAGCAATATGCTGTACACAAGTCATGTGAATGTGGTCTCTCTCTCTCTCTCTAAATATCTTATTGTATGTAATATTTTCGGACTACAGACTGGTAACTGAAACCTTCGAAAGTGAAACTGCAGATGGGGGGACTACCGTATATATTTTGGTTTTTATCTACAGTTCCTGGCTCACAGCTCCTAAAACATTTGTAATATCCTGAATAACTGAAGCAATTTTGTTAAAATATTTGGCCTTTGTCACTGCTTCTTGAACAACTCCCATGCAGGTAAAAGACGTATTTTTTGTTATTCATAACAAACTCCTTTCAACTATACCTGAGTTTATATTAACAAGGTGATTTTTGGAAAGCCCGCAGATAACACAAAATGTGGGACTCACTGCTAGGAAAACCAGTCATGGCATTGGAGGGTTGGAACTTTTAGCACTGCCCACCACCTCCTGGAAAGGGAGAGGAGGCACTGAAGGTTGACTTGGTAAGCAAAGGACAATTATGTAATCTATAATATCTATGTAATGAAATCTCCATGAAAATACAAAAGGACGGGCTTCAGAGAACTTCTAGGTTGGTGAACAAGAATACATCCATATACTGGCAGGGTGGTGCACTCCAGTTCCATGGGGACAGAATCTCCTGTACTCAGAACCCTTTCAAACCTTGCCCTGTGTGTCCTTCATCTGGCTATTTTTTTTGTATCCTTTAAAATATCCTTTGTAATTAATATAAAACTTACATGTATTATCATTATTATTATTATTAGGGAAACCTAAGTTCTATGAGCCACTTTAGCAAATATAATTGTATTTAAGTGGGGATCACGAGAGCCCCCAACTTATAGCCAGTTGGTCGGAAGTACAGCTTACAACCTGGGATTTGCATTTGGCACCTGGAGTGGGAGGAAGCATCTTATGGGACTGAGCCTTTAACCTTTGGGATCGGATGCCATCTCCAGGTAGATAGTGTCAGAATTGAATTGAATTTTAGGACAGCCAGCCGGCATCCTCTGGAGAACTGCTTGGTGGTGGGGAGAAATTCCCACACCTTTTGGTAACTAGACATGAGTAGTGTGTGAGAGGACAAAAACGAATTGGTTTCCTTATCTCACACAGTAAGAAAAATGCAGATACATGCAATAGACTTTCCTTCTTCTCTTGAGTTTTCTGAATATAGTTGGTGGTGGAAGCAAAAAGGATAAAACTGTCTACTGTGGTTTTGAATGTATGTGGAGGAAATGGTTATGATAATTATACCATAAATGAGGAAAGATAAAGGAACATAAAGAGAAGTAAATTTCTATACTTCATTCCAACTGGTAAAATGACACCTGTGGAATGTCTTATGAGCACGGGAGGTGGAGGTTGCAGTGAACCGAAAGTTGTGCCACTGCACTCTAGCCTGGGTGACTGAGCGGGACTCTGTCTCAAAAAAAAAAAAACAAAAAAAACCCCAAAAAACTAGAAAGAAAAATAGATATCAAAAATACCTAATACATGCAGGGCTTAAAACCTAGATGACAGGTTGATAGGTGCAGCAAACCACCATGGCACATGGATACCTATGTAAAATACCTGCATGTTCAGCACATGTATCCCAGAACTTAAAAATTTAAAAAAGATAAATAGACATCAAACAAAACAAAAGTTAAAATGGCATACTTATGCATAAACATTAATTACATTAAATGTAAATGGTTCTAATAGACCAAATAAAAGAGAGATCGGTGGAGTGGATTAAATAAAAAGACTCAGCTACAGATTACAGATGGTCCCAACTTAAAGTGGTTTGACTTAACAATGATGTGAAGTAATAGGAATTCAGTGGAATTTCTGCTGGAAACGTATTAAAATGGTTTGACTTATAATTTTTTGACTTTATAATGGTGTGAAGTAATAGGAATTCAGTGGAAACCATACTTTGAGTACCTATACAATCATTCTGTTTTTCACTTTCAGGTTTCATGACCTATTGAACACTTTATAATAAATAGACTTCATGTTAGATGATTTTGCCCAAATGTAGGCAAATGTTAAGTGTTCTGAGCATGTTTAAGTTAGGCTAGGATAAGCTATGATGCTCAGTAGTTTAGGTGTATTAAATGTATTTTTGACCTAGAATATTTTCAACTTATCATGGGTTTATCAGGACATAACAAGTCAAAGAGCATCAATATATGCCAAGAAGCTAAAAGAAACTGACTTTAAATGTAATACTACAGGCCAGTGGAAAGCATAAAGATGGAAAGAGTTATATCATGTACACACTGAAGTAAAGCAGGTGTGGCTATTTTAACATCTCTGAAGTGGACCTCAGAGCAAAGAAAATTATTGGAGGCATAAGGGAACATTATATAATGACAAAAGGGTCAATCCATGCAGAACTCATAGCCTAAATGTGTACACAACAGAATTTAAAAACCTGTGAACAGAAAGGAGAAATAGGTAAGTCCACAGTTATAGTTGGTGACTTCAACGCTCTCAACAATTTACATAACAACTAGATATAAAATTAGCAAGAATATTGAAGAACTCAACACCACCATCAACTAACAACATCTAATGAATATTTATAAAACATTCCACCTATCTATAGCAGAATGCCTCTTCTTTTAAAGTACTCATGGGACATATACCAAGATCAACCATATCCTGGGCCATAAAACAAACCTCAAAAAATTTCAACAAATTGCAATTATACAGAGTGTGTTCTATAACCACAAAAGAATCACCTAGAAAAGACAACAAAATATCTCCAAACACGGAAATGACACATTTCTAAATAATTTGTGGATCAAAACTGAAGTCTCAAGGGAAATAAAATACATTGAACGGAATGAAAATTGAAACAAAACACTAAAATTTGTAGGACACAGTTAAGCAGTGCTGAATGGAAAACTTATAGCACTAAACGCATATATTAGAAAAGAACAAAAGTCTCAAATAATATAAGCTATTATCTCAAGAACATATGAAAAAATGCTCATCATCACTGGTCATTAGAGAAATGCAAATCAAAACTACATTGAGATACCATCTCACGCCAGTTAGAATGGTGATCATTAACAAATCTAGAGACAGATGCTGGAGAGGACGTGCAGAAATAGGAACACTTTTACACTGTTGGTGGGAGCGTAAATTAGTTCAACCATTGTGGAAGACAGTGTGGAGATTCCTCAAGGACCTGGAAATAGAAATTCCATTTGACCCAGCAATCCCATTACTGGGTATATATTGAAAGGATTATACATCATTCTATTATAATGATACATGCATACATATGTTCATTGCAGCATTCTTTACAATAGCAAAGACCTGGAATGCCCATTATGATAGACTGGACAAGGAAAATATGGCACATATACACCATGGGATACTATGCAGCTATGAAAAATGATGAGTCCATGTCCTTTGCAGGGACATGGATGAATCTGGAAACCATCATTGTCAGCAAACAGACACAACAGAAAATCAAACACTGCATGTTCTCACTCACAGGCAAGTGTTGAACAATGAGAACACATGGACACACGGAGAGGAGCATCACACACTGGGGTCTGTTGGCAGAGGGGGAATATGGGAGGGTTAGCAGTGGGTAGGGAGGTTACAGAGGGATAACATGGGGAGAAATGCCAGATATAGGTGAAAGGGGGATGGAGGCAGCAAACCACATTGCCAGGTATGTACCTATGCAACAATCCTGCATGTTCTGCACATGTACCCCAGAACCTAACATGCAATAAATATATAAATATTTATATAATATATAAATATATATATTTATTTATGTTCTGTGTATATATACATACATTATATATTATATATATTTATATGTTGTGTGTGTATATATATACATACACACACATGTATACACACAGACACACACACACACAAGAAAGAATGAGAAAGCATGGCACAGTGAGTCATGCCTTAGAGTTAGGAGACTACTCTGTTACTAGTTCTCCGAATTACCATGGACACGTTACTGAACCACTGCAGACGTCAGTTCCTTCAATTATAAAAATGACAGGACTGGAAAAACAACAAAAGAAGGATTTTTATTCTGAACACTGTACCAAGCTTTTTTTTAATATACGTATTCTCTAATTCTTAAAATATGTATGATGTGTTTTACTTTCCCATTTTACAGCTGAGGAAAATGTGGCCAAGGAAGGTTAACTATTAATAATGCTGAAAGTCATATTGCTGGTATGTGGAAAAGCTAGAATATAGCTTTAAGGTGATTAAAATCTTTTTTTATTCTCTTCTTTTTTCTTTTTTACCTTTTTAAGACAGAGTCTAACTCTATCACCTGGCTGAAGTGAGTAGCACAATCTCGGCTCACTGCAACCTCTGGCTCTGGGTTTAGGCAATTCCCCTGCCACAGCCTTGTGAGTGGCTGGGACTGCAGGTGTGCACCACCATGCCCAGCTAATGTTTTTTATTTTTAATAAAGACAGGGTTTCACCGTGTTGGCCAAGATGATCTGGCTCTCCTGACCTCATGATCTGCCCACCTCGATCTCCCAAAGTACTAGGATTATAGGTATCTGCCACCACACGCGGTCACTAGTTTTTGGTATTTTAGTAGAGATGGGGTTTCAGTATGTTGGCTAGGATGGTCTCGATCTCCTGACCTCAGGTGATCTGCCTGCCTCGGCCTCCCAAAGTGCTGGGATTACAGGCATGAACCACATGCCCAGACTCATTTTCATTTTTTATTTTTTTATCCCTTGGTGCAAGATCTCTGTAAGAGTCCTAATTTCTGAATGTTATGATTCTGTAAGTAATTCCAAGGAGGAACATAAAGGGAGATGTCATTGAAGAAATCAATGACTGCATAGAAAATCTGGTGGGTTAGTACAAAAAATATTAATAAAACAAATCATATAAGTGTCATATTAACAATTCAGGTACATAATTGTTAAATGTTATTTAAGCTGCTGAAAGCAAAAACTTTGAATGGAAAAAGAAAAAAAAATGAGAATGTATCAGGTTAATTAGGCATCACAGGAGTTGATCATTCTCCCCCTTTTACTTTTTTCTAACTTTTTAACTTTTAAGTTTTCTAACTCTGGAAGGCCCTCCAGAGGTGTGAGCCACAGAGATTACCATGCTGTTCACAGCATGGTCAGACCTTTCATTCCTGTCTTTTTAAATGAGTAATATAAAGGAAAAAGAAATGAAGAGTTGAAGGCAGTGGAATATTAGGAAGGCCAGCACATAGGGGTCATGAGGCAAGATTTCTCAGGGCTTCTTTGAGTAGAACTGGGGGCAGCACAAAAACCTAAAAATGGGAAAGAATTTAGACTGCTGGGAGACTTCAAGGCAAGGGTTGATATCGTCATATTGACTGACTGGTTATCTCTTGTATACAATTTTGTAGGAATTGAGAAATTAATCAGAAAACACAGGGTCCAAATAAGTGAAGGAGAAAGATAAATATCAGAGAACTAAGGATTGGAAGAAGCCATGACTCCCAGTTAGAGAGTGTCCAATATATCCAGTAAAGCTTACTTGAATCAGTCTGACTGGAGAAAAAGACAAAACCATTCTTGAATTGTTGTTGTCCATCACAGTTGTCAAATTTACAAGGATTAATATGAATGACTTGCTCTGCCCCAGGTTGACTTAGTATCACTGATCTTTATTGGCCTGTGAATATGTTAAGATCCCTGTATATTATATAAAATAAGTTTTCCCAAGATACTACGTTTTGGGGACTTTTCATACCTACAATGGACACCTTTCCCTGGACACAAACAGATTCCTGTGACACTGCAGTTCTCTTCACACCCTCAACATTGCTCCTTACCTTTGTACAGAGTCTTGGGTACTTGGCAGGTGAATCCACACCAATTCAAGCAACATTTCTTCATCCTAGAGAACTCATTGGCAACTTCACAGCTTTCAATGCAGGTGGCTGCAAATTCACTGGATTTCTTGGGAGCCAGACAGTCCCACTGCTTCACCAACAAGAAGGACTTGAGGAACTCACAGCTAGTTAAGCATTCATAGTTCTTTTTGGGGAAGAGAGGCTAAGATGAATAATAATTTTTTAAAATATTCCATTAAAGACACATGAAGCTGATTTCCAAGATATGAAAGTTCAACTTTTTTTTTCATCAAATTTTTGCTTGAATGTTTGACAAAATGGATGTATTTGTTTTCTTTTCTCCTATCAAAGTGACATTTGTGCAGATTTCTGAAAGAAACATAATCCATGAGTGATTTTATATTGCATGCAATAAACACACACTATGTATATGCACCCATATGCACAGATCATATATTCTATCTTGTTCAAAGACTTTTGTCAAAAAAACATATTGTAAATATTCACAAAACCTGTTCAGTATAACTTCAGGGCCCTTTTGGGATCGTTTACATTACATATATTTCCATTTAATAATAAACTAGTCTCTGAATTTTTCTTTCTTTCATTTTATGGATAAAGTCTTGCTTTGTCACACAGGCTGGAGAGCAGTGGTGCAATCATAGCTCACTGCAGCCTCAAAATCCCAGTGTTCAGGCAATCCTCCCACCTCAGCCTCCCAAGTAAGTAGAACTACAGGCACACACAACCATCCCTAGCTAATTTTTATTTTTCATAGAAATGAGATCTTACCATGTTGCCTACAGTGGTCTCAACTCCTGGCCTCAAGCAATCCTTCAACCTCAGCTTCCCAAAGCCACTAGGATTACAGCCATGAGTCATTGCACCTGGCTATTTTTTTTTCCATATATCCTAAATACTTACCAAAATGACGATAGTTCTGTACAACTTTACAATTCTCACAATGGTAACTCATTTGTTGGTATTATATAGCAGAGTGTCTAAGCCTACTTATTGAACATATGCCAATAATTTCCAGCCTTTATTGTTAATGTAAAATTGTCAATGAGTTATACAGTAAAAGAATGTGAATCTTCTTTGAAAATCAGGCCACACTTATGTTATCTGTAAAATAGTTGGGGTTTGAACAACATCTCGCTGAGGACATTTTGGTTAAGCCCAGAATCAATCAACTGTCAGTGAGAATACACAGTCCTGAACTTATTAGGGTAATGTATTATTGAAATAGGCTGAATAATGTAAAAGAGCCATTTATCAACTGCCTATTTTTCCTTAGGAAAAAATGGTTCAGGAATGCACTTGGTCATTCATAGGACAGGAGCTGCAATCTCTGAACAAACGAGCTGCTGAGACTTCTAAAAACTGCCCCACCCAGGGAAAGAAAGAGGAAGGACATTGTCTGTGCTCTTCTACTCCTTCTCCCTTAAGGAACAGACTACTCAAGACAGCCCCACAAACCCCAGCCTTCCACTCAGCCCTAACTCTAACCTCCTTTTTGGTTTATAGAAGATGGCTGAAAAGATGACCACTATAACCGTAACATTTACTCCAAGTCTCCTGTTACGCTTAAGAGAGATGGTTTCCATGATAACCACTATCATGAAGTCTGCTTGAATGTTTGACAAAACAGATGTATTTGTTTTCTTTTCTTGGATCAAAGTGACATTTTCTCCTATCAAAATGCATTTTCACCTGGAATGCCTGTGTACAGCCAGGTTAAATTTCACTATCTTTTTCTTTAGGGATGGCCACATTATCCTGAATGGTCATGAATGTAATATAATCAGCAAACTTTTGTGCCACTGTGGACCAACACTTGTAGGTAGTAGAGGGTAGCACCCCCATGTTCTTATTAGCCACATGTAGGTGGCGCCACAGCTATAGGGACTGCTGGGGTCACAAGGAGGACAGATACCAGGATACTGTCTGCTCATACAGAGGAGTACAGAACCCTGACAGGAAGTGTTGCCTTAAAATACTCCATGGGCAAAAGCAAGTATGCATGTGTTTGAACTCTTGCACAAGTCAAGCTGTTTGCGACAACCATTCAGGTTACCTGAACCAATGCAAAGGCCATCCAGTGAAAGGCTCCCATGGTTCCTCAATATTGGAAGTGGGAGATGAACAAGAAGAATAGTTTCTGTTTATTTGATGTCCAAACAGGATTAGGGATATAAGAAATAAATGTGGAAGCTTTAGTAAACAGAAGTCCAGAGGGAGAATAGGAATATCATGCAGGTAAGCATGCTGAGTGATGCTCCACATTATCTCTAACCATGGCTCATTACTGGTAATATCTGGAAACATCTGAGTTACACCTGAATGATACCTGAGAACACTCGCCTGTGTGCTGCCTCCTGCTTCACCCTGGTGAGTAAATATGGCTCTGCAACATTGTGACACATGGATAATATCCTATCACTGCATGATAGTGCCTAGGAAACGCCTGGAAAACACCTGCTAAGATCAGCCCATGTGTTGCTGTTGCTTCTCAGTAATCACTGAATATAGTTCCCTACCATAAGGTTACATTTGCTAAACCTACCAGCATGCTGCCGGCTACTGCTCACTGCAGATAGGTGTCTGGTAACATCTAAATAACTTGGAGACAAGAAGTTATCTAGGAAGACCACAGTGAAAGGTTTGGGCTATTAACAGGAGTATCTCACACAATTGTAGAGGCATATTAATTAAAAAATAAGGCCAGGTGCCATGGCTCACGCCTGTAATCCCAACACTTTGGGAAGATGAGGTAGGTGGATCACCGGAGGTCAGGAGTTCAACACCAGCCTGGGCAACATGGTGAAACCCAACTTTATTACAAAAATTAGCTGTGTGCAATGGCAGATGCCTGTAATTAATCTCAGGTCTTCAGGATGTTGAGGCAGGAGAATTGCCTGAACACAGGAGGTGAAGGTAATAGCCAAGATTGTGCTGTTGCACTCAAGCCTTTGCAATAGAGACTCCATCTCAAAAAATAAACAAAAAAACAAATCAAAACAAAATAACTCACCATTATCAAAGTCTCTGGTGGGAGGTAGGAGGTTGGAGGGAAGACTGGCTCTAACTCTATTCCAAAAATATAGTTCACAAATTTTAGTTTATGAATCTCATGATAATGATGACTGTAAATGCCACTGAAGACTTAAAATGTAACTTCACAAGGGAATATCCCATAATTCTAGGATTACTACAGTTTAAATGTAAATTGTTCTCCATGGTCTCATGTAATTATTTTTCCTAAACAATGTTGAATTAAAACATGTGTAAGAGTTAAAATGGCAAATGTTATATTATGTACATTTTACCACAGTTAGTAATAATTTTTTTAAAAAACCTGAAAGGGAAAGAAAATTTGTGTACTATGAGAATGTGTGCGGCACCAAATACTATTGTTTATAGTGACAGTAATCTTTCTGATATTGTAAATTTAATGGATGAAAAAGCATCAATATTTCAACTTAATTACAATGAAATACCTGTTCTTTTCTTATATTAACAAAAGGAAAATGGTACAAATAGTAGCTACAAAAAGTATAATTTCAAGCTTTCCATTAGACGTGTAGGTATCAGATAAAGATGTTTGTTACTTATTAATCATATACAAAATGTGAAAATAACATGAATTTACCATACTAAAATTATTTTTCAATTTAAGAAGTTGAAAGTGAAACTAAGAAGAAAAGCCAAAGTGTCATTATTAAATTAAGACAAATTCACATTTAATTAATTTTAAAAAAGAAACTTTATAAGCATTTAAAGAATTATTGACTGATTGTGGTGGGTCACGCCTATGATCCTAGTACTTTGAGAGGCCAAGGTAGGTGGATTGCTGAGCTCAAGAGTTTGAGACCAGCCTGGGCAACACAGTGAAACCCCAGCTCCACTAAATACAGAAAATTATCCAGGCATGGTGCCATGTGCCTGTAGTCCCAAATACTCAGGAGGCTAAGGCAGGAGACTTTCTTAGACCCGTGAGGTGACAGTTGCAGTAAGCTGAGATTGCACCACTGTACTCCAGTCTAGGCAACAGAGCAAGACTCCATCTCAAAAATTAATTAATTAATTAATTAATTAATTAATAGAAAGCATCATCAACTCTCAAGGATTTTTTCTCTTACTCTATTTCACAGTTCATTTTTCTGTCAGCTGTTAAATGTGCTTTACTTCATTGAGTTCTGAATCTCTAAATTTAGTTTCAAATCTAAGTTAGTAATCAAAGAAGTATGCTAACAGATCTGCAACAATAATGTAGTGTTTGCCAGCTTTCTTCTTTCAACAATACATATACATTACACCCACTGAAAGAAAATACTTAGTTATAAAAATCATTGGCCACTGTCTCAGGGCTGAGATTTCGAAGTAGAAATATTTGTTTCCTGCTTGGTAACTTAAAAATCACAGTGACTCAGTTTGCAGCATGATATACTGAAATCAATTCAGCTTATATTTCTTCACCTATGGAAAGAGAGTATGAGTCAAGAGTTGGATAAAGTTTGGATCCTCTATTCATATGGTGTTCCAATTATCTATATGCCAACTGCCATACCCTTCAACTGTGAGGGACAGAAAAACAGAGGCCCTGTCTCTTTATCTTCATGACTTACTGAACTATCAGGGAAGACTTAAATACAACTAGAGAAAGTCAGTGAGCTAGAGCAGTTGGGAATCAGGTGTTCCTAATGACCGTAAAAGGAGAATAATCAAAATTTACCCAACAATTTAGACCTTCCACTTGATATGAGAGTTGTTCTCTACAGATATTCATTTTTTTTCCTATGTGGTAAGAACACAAAAATGGTTTTTGTCATTACTTTGGAAATCATGGAAACAGTTATGTTCATTTTTGCTCCCATAGTTTTTAAGGCTGCTATACAATCTTGAAATAATGCAAGTTACATTATGAATATTACACGAGGTAACCCACACAAAGAACTAAATAATACTGTGAATGGTAGGCCCACAAGACATACTCATAGGTAATGTGTGTCTCTTTTCCACTGCTACGTGTTTACTCTTTTAAGTATCAAAATTCTTCCCTTATACTGAGAAAATTCTTATAGAGATCCAAAGACATTTTTCTACAGTGTGTGAAGCCACTAGGTTCCAGCCTAATACTTTCAGATCAAGCAGTGGAATCTGGTTCTATGAAACTTCACCATGTACTTAAGTGAAGTTCATTTTAGAATAGTGTGGCTTCAGTGCAGCAGTCTTACTGAGGAGCTTTATTTAACTGTTCCGTTGTATATTTTATTTTTTTATTTTTATTTTTTCCTTCTATTCTTTTTTTTAAAATTTTATTTTTTATTGCATTTTAGGTTTTGGGGTACGTGTGAAGAACATACAATATTGTTGCATAGGTACACACGTGGCAGTGTTATTTGTTGCCTTCCTCCCCTTCACCTATATCTGGCATTTCTCCCCATGCTATCTCCCCACAACTCCCCACCCCCCACTGTCCCTCCCCTATTCCCCCCCAACAGACCCCAGTGTATAGTGCTCCCCTCACCTGTCCATGTGTTCTCATTGTTCAACACTCACCTGTGAGTGAGAACATGCGGTGTTTGATTTTGTGTTCTTGTGTCAGTTTGCTGAGAATGATGGTTTCCAGGTTCATCCATGTCCCTACAAAGGACACAAACTCATCGTTTTTGATGGCTGCATAATATTCCATGGTGTATATGTCATATCAAATCAACTTTCTGTGTTCTGTTTATTACACAAAATAATCATATATACACTTCTCTATTTCTAAAAATCTTTTTATGTTATGATTTGCCTTTCACATCTAATCCAAAAATCTACCTGAAACTTATGTTCCGAGTTTCATTATTTTTCCAAATTGACCCAGCAAAATTTATTGAAAATATGACATTTCAAACTGTTCTGCAATATTAGTCATGAATTCAGTACTTATAGATGCTTGGCTGTTTCTACACTTTTGCGTGTTTCATTGAACAATTTGTCTACATTGTACTGTCTTACGCAATATACCTATATAATATGCTTTGATAGCTGGTAGAACAAACTTTTCTACACTTTCCTTCATTATGAGTGTGTTGACTTTCTATTTTATTAAGATATAATTCACATGTTTACTATTTTAAATTATACAATTCAGTTTTTTAGTATATTCAGTTTATGCAAAAGTAACTACTAATTCCAGAATGTTCTGACACTTCAAAAGAAAACCTCTATAGTACCTAGCAGCCAATTCCGATTCTCTCATACCTTCTTCCCCTCATAACTCTTAAGCTACCATGTCCTGTTCTGTATATTTCATATAAATGGAGTCACACGTGATTTTTGTGTCTGACTTAATTTAAAATGTTTTAAAAGTCCATTTATAGTGTAGCATGTAATAGTACTTCATTCCTTTTGTTGCTAAAAATATTTGATTGAATGGATATACCACATATTGTTTATTCACTAGCTGAAGGACATTAGGGTTTTCATTTTTTTGCTATTATGAGTAACAATGCTATGTACATTCCTGTATGTGTTTTCTTGTGTAAACATTTGTTTACAGCCCTCTTGGGTATATACTTAGGAATTTCAGGGTCATCTGGTAATTCTATGTGTTTGATGAACTTCCAAACTGTTTTCCACAGCAACTCCATCATTTTACATTCCCACTAGCAATGTATTTACAATTCTCCATATCCTTGCTAATACTTATTTTCTATTTTATTACAAAATCATAGCTACATAGTAGAGTGTGATGGATCTCACTGTAGTTTTGATATTTGTTTCCCTAATGATTAATAATGTTGAATAATTTTTTCATGTGGTTACAGGACATTTGTTTATCTTCTTTGGAAAAATATGTATTAAAATTCTTTGCTCACTTTTCTTTTTTCTATTAAGATGGAGTCTCCCTCTGTCACCCAGACTGGAGTGCAATGGCACAATCTTGGCTCACTGCAACCTCTGCCTCCTGGGTTCAAGCAATTCTCCTGCCCCAGCCTCCTGTTGAAAATACAGGCACATGCTGCCATTACTGGCTAAGTTTTATATTTTTAGTAGAGACAGGGTTTCACCATGTTGGCCAGGCTGGTCTGGAACTCCTGACCTAAAGTGATCTATCCTTGACCTCCCAAAGTGCTGGGATTACAGGTGTGAGTCAGTGCACCCAGGCTCTTTTCTCACTTTTTAATTGGGCTGTCTTTTTATTGTTGAGTTCTAAGTGATCTCAATATTGTATTAGAAATGTGATCTACAAATATTTCTTCTCATTCTGTGTTGCCTTTCACTCTAGGGGATTATTTAATTTATCCCAATAATGTAGTAGAATTTGCTACACATACCTTTACATCTTTCAGTAGATGTATTCTTATTTGATATTTTTATGTCATCAGACACGATATTTTATTTATTACTTGCATATAGAAATACATTTTATTTCCTACTGACCATTTAGTAAGGAACCTCAGTAAAAATCATATATTCAAATTAATAATCTGGTACATTCCTTTCAATTTACTATCTACACTCACATGTTATATGCAATGATAATAGTTTTATATGGTCCATTCAAATCCTTTAACCTAATTAAAAAGGCCTGCATATTCGTATGCATGAATTAATGTATATATGTTTGCACATGAGTGTGTGTATATGCATGTATATATTTTGCATTTGTGCATTTACCAAGACCACTAATATAACACTTAATAGAAGTGGTGATATTGGACATCCTTGTCTTTTTCTCAAAGGGAACCACTCTTACTAAGTATGATATTTGTTGTGTTTGCTAGATATTTTCATATCACAGTAAGAAAGCACACTTCTATAAGAATGTTAATCATAAAAGTTTTGTTATCCATTGCATTAAATAGTTATATAATTACTTACAGTGTCTTTTTCTTGCTCTTCTCATCTTAGTTAAGTTGTATTTTCTAGAAATTTTATTCAAAATTCCATTTTTTAGATAAATAATTTCTAACATCCTTTTAATATCATCAGGGTTTGTAGAGATTTCACTGGCATTAGTTTTCCTTGAATCCTCTCTTTTTTTACTTGGCAAGTTGCATCACTATCACTTTCATCAGTTCATTTTAGAAAATCAATTGCAGTTTTGTTGATACTCTGTTGTGTGCAGTGTAATACACGATATAATATTTTCCATTATATTACCTTGTGATAGTTACTACTTCTCTTCTTTTCTATTTGAGAAAAATGTGCTGTTTTCTTCCTAACTTATAAGACAGACACTTACATTGTTTTTCTGCCTCTTTCTTTTATGTATATATATTTAAGGGTTTCACATATAATATTGGATTTCATTTTGAAACAGCATTTTAATTTGTATTCATTTCTAACTATTTTCAAGTTGAATTTTCTTTATTCAAAATTTTAGAAATGTATTTTTTCTTTATAAAAAACAGTAATATGTTTAACTTTTTATGAACTTTACAACAAAAATCCAGAAAGGTTTGAGTTGGCCTCTTTTTTTATTATTATTTAAGATCTAGGGTACATGTGCAGAACATGCAGGTTTGTTACGTAGGTATACACATGCCATGGTGGTTTGCTGAACCCATAAACCTGTCATCTACATTAGGTATTTCTCCTAATGCTATCCCTCCTCTTGCCCCTCACCCCCCAACAGGCCCCAGAATGTGATGTTCCCCTCCCTGCATCCATGTGTTCTCATTGTTCAACTCCCACTTATGAATGAGAACATGTGGTGTTTGGTTTTCTGTTCCTGTGTTAGTTTGCTGAGAATGATGGTTTCCAGCTTCGTTCATGTCCTGGCAAAGGACATGAACTCATCTTTATGGCTGCACAGTATTCCATGATGTATATGTGCCACATTTTTCTTTTCTTTATCCAGTCTATCATTGATGGACATTTGGGTTGGTTCCAAACCTTTGCTATTGTGAATAGTGCCAAAAAACATGCATGTGCATGTGTTTTTACAGTAGAATGATTTATAAACCTTTGGGTATATACCCAGTAATCAGATTGCTGGGTCAAATAGTATTTCTGGTTCTAGGTCCTTGAGGAATCACCACACTATCTTCCACAATGGTTGGACTAATTTACACTCCCACCAACAGGGTCAAAGCATTCCTATTCCTCCACATCCTCTCCAGTGTCTGTTGTTTCCTGACTTTTTAATGATCGCCATTTAACTGGCGTGAAATGGTAACTCATTGTTAGTTTTGATTTGCATTTCTTGAATAACCAGTGATCATGAGCTTTCTTCATGTTTGTTGGTTGCATAAATGTCTTCTTTTGAGAAGTGTCTGTTCAAATTTAATTAGCAAAATTGGCTGAGAAATTTTAAAAAGAGATGAGTAAGAAAGGAGCGTGTATGATGGGGACCAAGAATAAGAGATTGTCATCAATGTGGAATGTTTTTCAGTGCATTGCAAGAGCATGTAAAAGGAAATGTGGCCTGCATTTTCACCTTTAGTAGATAAATGTATGCAGAATACTCAAATTAGAAGCATCATGCATTCAGTGATAAATGGTAACTTGTAGAAATATAATTGTAATTGAATGTATGATTTTCTTTTTTGTATTTTGATAAAGAAAGGAAGAAAAGGACATCATGTATACTTTTTGAAAATGGGGACATAGGGTTAAGGAAAGGTAGTTCTTGTTTAGGAGCATGTTATGCTAAAGAAATGAGATCATCAGAGTGCCTGAGCCATATTCTTTGTCAACCTTAAAAAAAAAAGAAACTGGCAGATTTATAAAAACATGGTATATTCCCATTTTCATCTCATATAAATATGTGACGCAAGACTTTTATACCTAGACCTTATTGTTTCCATTTAGACACACCTGTAATAAATATCAACTCTTTCCTTCCATTAGCTTCTTTTGACCAAGGTATGTCATTCAAATGACATATCTGCAGGATTAAATTCAACTAATTTTGCTAAAATCTCATTTTTGTTGTTGTTATTGTTATACATACTCATTATACTGGCATACTGAGACCTAAAATCAATTCTACTGTTACTTTCTTTAGTTTTTTCCTTTCTGATAATTACTAGGTACAATTGCACTTCTATGTCATACCAATTACTCCAAATAATGTGCAATTTTACCTTCTTATTTAAATGATTTATCCTGTCCTTTCAATTAATCTTTTTGGGATATTCTCTTCCCACATATTCTTATACTATCTTTACCTCTCCCTGCAGAGGCTCATGATCCACAGACTCTCAGAGAGTGTTTATAAAATAAATATGTGTGGATAAAAGTGAATGCATTCATAAATAAAACAATTTTATATAAATGTAAAGTCACATGCCAGATGCATATTTCAGATGCTTTGGAGGGAGGTAGCTCTGTTATGAGTCTAAGAGGACAGGACCAAAATGTCAGAGTTTGTGCTCTGACTTTACTGCTTTTTAGTTGTATTAATTTGGATAATTTGCCTAACCTTCAGTTCCCTTATCTATAAACATAAGATCTTAATACCTAGCTCTAATTACCTAGCTCAAGAATGTTATAAGAATTAAATAAGTTATTTCTATAAAGGTAGAAATAGGTCAGTGCTTGTACTCAAGTGAGGGTTCAATATTAGGATTGAACCGTTGG
The DNA here is from genome assembly GCA_963574635.1 of Cheracebus regulus. Lineage (NCBI taxonomy): Eukaryota > Metazoa > Chordata > Mammalia > Primates > Pitheciidae > Cheracebus > Cheracebus regulus. Next base: position 41,353 of record CAUYQU010028079.1, read on the forward strand.
ATTTCATGGGCAATCTGACATTCCTCAGAGCCCATTTCTCTGGTACCAGAAATCATGACCTAAACCATGACCTATTCCTTAAAACTACCTGTGTAGCCAGCTGTTCACAATCCATACCCTCTTCCTTTTCAAAAGACATGATCTTTAACTGGAAAAAAAAAATTAAAACACCCCCTCGGCACCCCATACCTCAAGTCTTACTGCTTTGTACCCAAAACTTCAGTCGCTAAATATATATATATATACTATTTATACTGACTATATACATTTTCCTCCAGAAAGTTAAGAGTGCATTTGATAATTTGTATTTGATTCTCAATAAGGTCTTGAATTTTGATTCAAGAAGAAAATATGCAGGCTAATTGAACAGAGAAATCTGTATACTGTAGCCTCTCTATTCTTCAGAGAAAACAGTGACATTAAATAACCTGCACCTCCTATATCCTACCATGTATAAGTTCTACATAATGCATCTGAATGGGCAGTAGTATCCTGATGAAGCTGTTCTATTTGTAAAAATTCAGATATTTTGAAAGCACTACAAATGAACATGTCTCTACTTTTTCTTGTGCAATTTTTATAATATGAAATAGATTGTGTGGCTATTGTTTCAATGCAATGGGGAAACAAAACAGCTTTAAATGTCATGCACTGCGCTAAATACGAACTTATTTTCAAGGAAGAATTAAGGAATTCTGACTACTTTTTGTTGCTAAGTTGTTTCCTATAAGTAAAATGAAGGCTTCAGTCTTGCCAGAGAGGCAAGTAGCACAAAAAATGTTTCCTTTCTCTTTCTTCCACCAAAATGACTCAGACTATGAAATTAGAATTTGGAAAACATCGCCCTATTCAATTCCCCTCTCCTTAATCACCACCACAGCAGGGCAAATGAATGTTTCCTTCAGCTGTGTTCCCATGATTTTTATCCATTTACATACCACAATTCCTCAAAAAAGATTTTAGCTATTTCATTCCCCTGATACAAACTTTCTGAACATTCTGAGCTCAAGAGCAAAAAGTGCCTTATTGCTTACCATCCTTGTCACAGTCTAGACAATCTTGTAGACTCTGGCCCTTTGCCTACAGTCCTGGCCACAATTTTGTTTTACTCGCTGTACTCTAGATACACAGGACATATTTCAGTTTCTAAAGTGTGATCCCCTGCCCCAATTACAGTGCTTTGCATATAGTATAGTAAGTTAGCTAAATGCTAGAACAGCTCTCCCAGGTTTTGTTTCTCTGAACTGATTTAAGGTAAGAAAATTGTAAAAGACCAACTTTTTTACTCACATGGAATATGTATCAGTTCTATTTGTCCCCTCCCCCACTTAGTTATAGCATAAGCTATTTTTAGAACAAAAGAACAACTTAAATCACAGTATAATGGGCTTTAATAATAAACACATTAAACAAAATGGAGGCCCTTCTTATTTTAAAAATGTAATCTTCATTGGTTGGGATAAAAAAAAGAACACAACTTTGCAATTTAAATGAAAAGATTTTATATGAATACTCTACTATGAGAAACCAAGTTTGCTTAGGAAACTCAAGAGTAACTTTACAATGCTTTAAAAAATGTACTTCGGTCTGTCCAAAAGAATGAGATTATAAAACAAAAACAAAATGAAAGGTCGCCTGGTCTTGAAGAAGAAAAAGATTGTTCTTAAGACGTATGTTGTGATCTTAAAGGGTAAGCTAAGCACATGCAAAATAAAAGAGAAGGTGTGTCCAGGTCAAACTTTTTAGAAGGGTTTCAGGAAACAATAAAAGAGGTTTTAATTGTTACCAGATCAGAAAGTTATTTGTGCCCAACAAATACAACCAAAGAAAGGAAGCAGTCAGAGACTCAACTCTTTTCGAGAAAACATATGCAAATCTATCAGGGGAGCAAATCTGCTGATAGAATAATTAGCACAATGGGGAACCATCTCTCCAACACATCAGACCACATGGCATCTGAACATCTGTATTGAGGGAAATTGCTAAAAAGATCAATATAGAATTCTTAAAATTTTTATCAAGTGAATATTGTAAGTTGATATTCACTACATTGGCATAATTTATAACAAATCGGGATATGACTGTTGTTTAGCCATTAGAGATCCTGAGAAGTTGGATGAGAAATGAAATAAGAGAAGGCATAAAAAAGATGAAACATGGTAAGGGAGAACCTAGCAGGCAATAATATACTGAACCCAGGGCTAGGTTACATGCTCTGCAGGAATGTACATCTTGGGTTAGAGTTTTTAACTTTAGAGTGTGAAGATAGTCAAGATGTGTTTGCAAAGTCTTTTTCTTTTTTTGACAGATGCAGTACTCATTTATTTTTCAACCGTCATAAGACAAAATCTTGACAAGCATATGAATTCCTGGACTGCAAGCAAAGTTGAATAAAAGGGAAACAGAACATTCTGAATCTGCAACAGTAGTAGCCCTGTAGGTGTTAGGAAAGGTTAACATGATAAACAGTTAAAAATTCACCTGAGCCTTCTAGAAATCTGTAAGGAAACAATAGCAGGAAACAGAATACTGGAGTCATTTTCCACTGCTAGAGAGAAATATATTGTAGAAATAAAGAAGTTTCTGATGTCCCTAAAAGAGTACAAGTTTTTCAAAGCCTGGAAAAGAGAGAAGAAGCATTCTGAGCAGGAGGCCCTGACATAGGTCTTGGGCTTAGCAGACCACCTGGGAATGCCTGCTTCAGGACTATCAACAGCGACTGTCCAGGCTCATGATTTCCCATATGAAATAAATGTGGGGCTACAGGAGGAATCTTCTCAAGAAAATATGTTTCACAGGTTTCATGATTTCCCTATCTAGAGTTCATGGGAGCAATTGGTACAAAACAAAACTGAATGTATCTGCTCATAATAGAGGGAGTGAGCCAGGCTACAAGTCAGAATCCACATTCATTACAACACTGAGGCTGAAAATTAAAAGGCCTTGAATATACTATTTGGGGAAATAATGGTGCCTCAGATTATACCTGGTGACTGAGTCTGCCATTTTTACAAATTTCTAAACTTAGCAATATGGCTAAGTTTCAAAACCCTCTTCGACAACGGAATGTATAAACAGGTGGATTCCTTCTGAGTCATAGTCCATGCAATGTTGTGATTAAGCTTATGACAGAAGAATGAGATCACACAGGTGACCACAGTTCTTGGAACCCAGAAAAATGGTATGAACTGAATGGCGTCTCGGCAAGGGTGGCCCAAGCAAGATTTTCCTAGGGTGTATTCTTTCCACCATTCACCAGTGAATAGCTGGTTCACTGCTGTAAAACAGTGGGTTACTGTGTTTTCTAAACTTGGTGCACATAAAGATAGTGCAGTAATAATCTTCTATGTCCTATTACTTTTGTTTACTTTCTTTTACTTCTCTGTCCTCTGGACTTTTTAAACAGTGGGATCCTACACTAAAATCTTTGTGTATTTGCATGAATGTTCACATCAGCATTGTTCTTAATAACAAAAACAATAAAAAGGGGCAATGATCCATAGAAGTGTTTAATTGTGCCATATTCTATCAATAAGCTATTGCTACATAGATTAACATGGACAATTCAGAAAGCACGGCAATCAAAATTTTAAAAAATGGAAGATCTGTCCGGTGTGATTCATTTTGAAAACAGAGAAAAATAAACAACACGTTGTAAGGGATATATACTTAAATAATTATCAGGACAGAGAAAACCATAATGGTGTTTACCTCAATGAGGATGACGACCGCTGAGGTACTGAAGGAGCTATAATCAATTTCAATGAGTGACAGCTGCTGAAGTCACCCACACTACTTAAGAATTAGAGCAGTTAGCGGGCTGGCTAAGCAAATAAAAAAATTATTTTAGACTTTAATTTCTTTGGCCTTTAACTTAATTTGGTCTTTGATTTGATTGGATTTTTACAAAGCAAAGTGATTTCATTTGGAGATTTATGTCGACCTCAGGAAATTTAATAATGAAAGAGGTAGAGTGTCCACATTTAGTTCTTTCAGTATCAGTGACATTATATTATTGTCTGCATACTGATTGGGTACTATTATAACCTATATCTGATAACATGGCTGGTGATAATTTGAGGTGGGAAAAATCAGGAGCATGGTAAAACCCAACAGACTAACAGAACCACTACCTGCAGGATGTGGAGTATAATCTCCTTTCTTCCTCTTTCATCTGGTTTTCATATCTCCATTAAAAAATTCACCAGGTCTTCTCTTCATTTCTCTGATTCCAGAGTTTGGCAGAAGACCCCGAGCACATCCAGTTCAGCACGCTCTTGCCTCCTGCCTCTCCCCGTGCCTGTCAGTTTTACATCTCAGTCAGTTTCTCTGCTGACACGTGACCAGGGAAGGGGCAATGCAGTCCTGCTGGGGAGGCTTTTCCTTGTTAAGCCGCAGCAACAATTAGGTTGGTAAGTCACTTAACTCAGTGGTAGGGTATTAGGCCTTTTTGCCCACACATTTAAAACCACTTTTTCCAATCATCTCTATAATAAAACTATGTGACCTCCATTTATCTGTCTCCCGAGTCTTAATTCTGAATTGATTTCAAGCTCAGGAGGGGAAGAACAGGGGATTATTTATTGATCCCCTAAACCCTAAGAGCAGTGACTATAATAAAACACTGGATGACATCATCAGATATTTATTATTATCAGATCAATCATTGTTTAACAGTCTTAATTCCTTTCATGACTCCATAACAAGACAATATTCTATATAGAATCCACAGAATGGACACACTACAGGGTCAAAGTATGCCTTTTTAATAATAATTTTTTGTGTGTTCCAATTTTTTTAAGGAAGGAAGGCCTCAGGAAGGGATTTATATTGAAAGTCTGACAGTTCATTTGGAAACCTCATAAGGCAAAAGTTAGGAGTATAGTTATTAGAACAGCTCTCAGGTTAGTCATGCTTCCTGTCTCTATTCTCCCATCATCCATTAAAAAGAGGAGGAGGAAAAAGAAGAAAAACCAAGTTTCATAAAGTTGAAGTTGGATTTAGCTAAGGTCACTTGAAATAACCAGCAATATTTTTTTCACTGCCTATATAATAAAAGATGCCCATATGTTGACTAATGTTTGTGGAACTACTTGCACAGCCTTCATAACAAAAGCTCTGGGATTCTGGAGATGGGTATTTTAATTGATAACAACTATGAAAAATCAACTTTTGTATGATTAATGCCTATCAGTTTTACTTAACATTACACCATTACTTACACAAATTGCAAAAGTTTTGCCAATATGCCAACTCCTTTATTGTTCTCTCTAGTGCATATCCTAAATGCAATCAAAGGTGATGATTATTTAAACGTTTTAAATTTATTCTAGCAATTATGTACTGAGTATCTATTATTGAAATGCTCAAAAATAATGTGATAAGCAATTGCAGATTAAAAAATTTTTTGTTTTTAATCAAACAATCCAAAACATATAGCTGGAAATAGAGATTAAACATTTGACCTATAAGCACCATCACAGAGAAATTAATAGACTCCCCCAGCTTAGACATACACAAACCATGATGTCTCTACCACACATTCTCTTTGATGAGAAAACATGGTCCAAAACTCCTCTCTTTGTTTTACCCAATTCTGAGAAAAGACTGCTACTTGCTTCACCATAACCAATCTCAGTAAGAGTTCTTTAAAGCAAAGGGTGAGCAAAACAGATAAACATTAAATTGTAACATGAAACTCTGTAACTTCCTACAAAAGACTGCACTAGGGGTGTGTGTGAGTGTGTGAGTGTGCAGTAAGACTGCACTAGGGGTGTGTGTTAGTTTCTTCTGCAGGTTGCCCTTTAACAACATATAAGAAATCTTAATTAAGTGAAGCAATTTCAACCACTAACAAGATATCCTGAGGTGAGGAAAACTATGAACTCCAGGGACTCAGGGATTAACAGAAAGTTTTCTATTTAATCTCTAAATTTTGTTTCTCCTTCCCTAATTCCTGAAGCCTATATGTTTCCTCCAAAGGCCCAAGGTTCTTCCCGATTCCATTTCCGATTAGGACATCGAATGGAGGTGCTCAGGGCAGAACAAGATTAATGAGCAGCCAGTCAGCTTTACATGTAGCAATCATTAAAGTACATTAAATCACTGGAGAAAAAAATCAGAAATATGGTGCTTAATTTTGATTTTCCAGTGCAACTTCTTACATGACTTCCAAATGTTCATGGACCCTCTTCCACCACAGTAGATGGGTCCTTGGATGAAGATACAAAACATGCACACTCATATCCACACAATAAAACAGAAAAGTGCTTCTAGGTGCTGTTTTAAAATCTCCACTAAGTATTGAACTTTAAAATATATATATTTTCACAAGTAAACCCCATTTTTAGACTTCCTAAGGTTACTAAAGGTCCCCTGGAAGATGACTTTGGGTCCAGGCTTATTAATTCACTTTTTTAAAATCACTGCTCAAAGCTTGGAGACGTTAAGAATTAATTTTGATGAGTGGATGTGAATTCCAACTTCACTACTCACTGGCTTAATAACTCCAGAAAAATTAATCCAACATTAGAAACTTAGTTAACTCATCTCTAAAATGGGAATGACTACCTGTTATGAATTGAATTATGCCACTCTCAAAAAAACATGTGTTTGAAGTCCTAACCACCAGTACCACAGAATGTGACTTTCTTTGGAAAGAGAAACTTTGGAAAATCAAATTAAAATGAGGTCATATTGAAATAGGATGGGCCACTAATCCAATATAACTAGTGTCCCTTTAAAAAGAATAATATGTGAAGATCAGAGACACAATAAAAATGTCATGTGAAAATGAACATAGAGATTGGAATTGTGCATCTATAAGTCAAGGAATGCCAAAGATTGCCAGCACAGCATCAGAGCTGGGAGGGGACATGTCTCATCTCCAGAGTTATGAAATAATAAATGTCTCTTGTTTAAGCCATTCAGTTTGTAGTATGTTGCTATGGCAGGCTTAGAAAACTGATATACTACTCAAAAGATGATTGTGGGGTTTAAATAAAGTGATTTATAATATGTGACAAAGATAAGCTCTTAATAAATTATTAGTAAAAATAATAACAGTGGTGGGATATTTTGAAACATAACCAATTGGTAGATTAAAAACAACTATATTCAATTTATTCTTCATTTCTATTTTTGGAATTTAAATATGAAAATATCCCAGTGGTAAGGTAGTAAAGAAGAAGGAATTATAAAGGGGAGATACATTTCACACCAGTGTGTGCTAATTGTTTCAATCCCCTGTAAATGGTTCAGTAGGAGAGGAAGTTGGAACACTTAGCTAAATTGAAGTTTGGGGATTATCTGTGAATTTAAAGTATCCATGCCATTTTGGCCCCTATTAGCACAAGTAATTGAGAAGAAAATCTTGCCAGTTATGCTTTTCCATAAGGCTAAATGTGGACTTTGATATTTAAGTAATTCATTAGCAGGCTTAAATGCTATCATGGAACAACATTAAAGAACGTAAAAGATAGTCTGTGACCTTCATTTTAGAGATGAACAAATTGAGACCCATAGAGGTTGCAATGAACTCAAGGTTATACAGTTTACACTGAAAAGCTGACACTAGAATCCTTGTTACTAGTTTTTTGTAAAAATGAAGTGTGCCTTTCAGAATTCTCTAAGTGCGACTTTCAGAATCCTGTGGAGCTTTTTAAATGATCACAACTCCGACTTTGCACAAGATTGAGGGGACTCAGATCCAGGGAGAAGAAAATGACATTGTTTAACATTTAAACTAAAGAAACCTCAAAAGTTTCATCTGGGGAAGGAGATACAGTGGGGACAGAGGGCGATTATTTTTACACTAAAATTATTAGCTGTATACACTTTTAGAAAAATCTTTTTACATTGTTTAGATGATCCATTAAATATGGCCCAGCACGACCTTTCTAGGACAAGCCATTAAAGCCCTAAATGGTATTTAGAAATGCTGCTACCTCAGATTGAGGTCATTTGCATTCTATTATAAAACACACAGCATACTTTGCTTGGCAAGTTCTCTGGAATGGCTGAACTCTGGCACCTTGCATGATTTTGCAAATACAGAGTGTACTTGTTCTCTACTTAACAACTAACCCCACTTAAATTAAAGCAAGCTGCCCCCTTTCACCTCTGGTGTGCTTTGCTTTTAAGTATGCCGTATGAGAAGAAATATTTAATACAACAAACTTTGTTTCATTGCATTAGCTTTTTTCACTTTGGTTTATTATTTTATATTTTCAGCTTGTATAGGACATTTCCATGTTGTCTTGCCCCAAGGATATCACTACTGTAATTGAGGGGCCCAGTACAGAATCTATTCCAGAAAGAATCATTCAGTTTCATTTTGCGGCTTCATAGCCCAGAACCATAACTTTTCAAAAAACACTCAATAATACCAATACAGGGACCCCTCTGGACAACATATCAATTCGTATTATGAAGTGAATTATGGCTGGACCCACCAGAGCTGGTATAGTTAAGTGTCTGTCAGTGTTTCCATTATATTTTGAGGGCTTTGTTCTTGGTTGCAAAAATATCCTTCAGGCTAAAGCATACAAGGCTAATGTGAGGAGTGACTGTTCCCTTTGTTTATTTTTTACCATTTAAAAACACTAGCTCTCTTTTTTGTTTGCTTGTTATATATTTTAAAATACAGAAAGTTTTACTTTTATAAATCTACAGGCTGCCAGAGTGATGGTTGTTTTAATAGGGTGAGCTTAGGATATGAAAGTTCCTAAGAGTTGGTGTGATCAACATTGTTCATCTTGGAAGGTAACAAGGCCTCAAAAATGGAGGCCCAGTGTGTTGCAAGTGCTCACTGAAAATGACATCTGTAATTCTTAGGCCCCTAAATTTTAAATTCAGAAGTCTCCATTTATATCTCGGATGGAATATGACTGCAATGGGTTTAGGATTTACCTTTGTCTTCCCTTTTTCATGCCCCTATCCTTATGTTGAATCCATGTGAATTCTTCCCTTAAGAACCTAGCTCAATTTTCCTGTTTTCTAAGAAAACTCCTCAGATTTCTTCAAATAGACTCAGGCGTTCTTCCTGTAAGCTCATTAGATCTCCTAGATCCAATATGGCCATTGTTATATTATACCATTTCTCTGTGTGTCTTTTTCTTTACTAGGCTGATCTGAGGACAAGAACTTTAACCTATTTATTAGCAGAGTGCTAGACATATTAAATATGCTCAGTAAAAACTGGTTGCTTGGATGGATGGATGGAATATGTGTTCTATGAAACAAGAAAATGATAAGGGAACTAGAGGAATGAAACAGTCTTTGAAAAACGGACTATCTTTAATATGACTTCCTGTTTCTAGTTTTCAAACTTCCAGAGAGTACAAATTCTTATATGCCTTGTAATGAAGAATATCCCAGAAAATTGGATGACTTGTAAACTCTTACAGGAAGAAATACATGCAATGGGATTTGCTGAGAAAATTACTGTTCAAGGAGCTAGGAGATGAAGTGTTTGTTCTGGCTTAGTCACTGACTCTGTGACCCTCTTCAAGTTACTTAATAGCTCAGTGATTCCATCTCTCTGCAAATGGTGATAAATAATAGTTCTTGACTGCTTCACAAGGATGTCTGGAGAAAAATGCTTTAGCATCTTTGGGACATTTTATTGAAAATAACAAACTGAACTTGTTACATATATTGATATTGCATGCTGTGTACTAAATAATTTATTTTTAAGAGCACTATTTTGTTGAAATCACATTAATCTAATCACAAAGTATAATTGGAAGATTTGATTCTTCAACTGATTGTGAGTAGTTGGACTATATCTATTCTAAAAAGAAAATTTATGTAAAGTAGATTGTTCAATTGTTTCTACATTTAGCACGTGGGAACAGTCCACGTGATTGGTATGCTGGATAAGCTGTCATGTTCTACCTAAATCACCAACACATTTTCAAGGAAAGGTGCTAAGAAGAATTACCAATGCTTTTAATAGAAAATGATGGAAGAAATTATTTTTTTTAGTTTTTGCAAACCAGGTTAGACTTTAAGGACCTGAAAGCTCCCAGTGTTTCTCAAAGGATAATCTGTGAATCATCTGCTTTGAGATAACCTGGAACACTGTACTGCAGAGTCACAGACCCCATTCTGGATTTAAGGAATAAGATATTGGAGGAGATATCCAAGCATCTGCATATTAAACAAGATCTCAAGATGACTCAGGTTTGAGAACCCCAGTGAGATCTTGCATCTTTTGGTTTTGGAGGCAAATGAAAAGAGTACAAACTGCAGATAACAATCAGGAGAAGGAAACTGAACCTCCCAGTGTACATCATCTCCCTTTAAAATCACTGAGTTGTTAGCTTCTGAAAAATTTGGGAAGGAATTCAAAATCAATTAATTGTTTTAAAACGAAAGATTGGGAATGATTGTACTAGAAAGAGAGGAAAAAGGAACTGACACCTTCAGTTTGTTGTATGTTACCAGAGTTTAAGGGTGAATTGTATTTTTGGAAGAAAAAGGCAGGGCTCCTGAAACTCTTCCTGATTCTTTCTTCCTCAGGTGTTTGAAGGCAAGCTGATCTGCTTAAAGTTCATGATCAGTTTGATATTTTTCTAAAAGTTTGTGCTTCTAGCAATCATGAAGAAAAATTGGGTAAAATATCAAATACGGTACAGTTGTAATCCATCGCTCCCATTATTTGATACAGCTCAATTGTTTTGTTTCTGTTAGTAAGGTAGCATATAGACATGTGGAAATTTAAACAATTATATAAAAGAATACAAAGGCAAATGAAAAACACCCAAGGTTCTGATACAGCATAGAAATTACTGCTGTCATTTTGGTAAAAATACTTTTAGACCTATCTACTCACTGTCAAAAAATATTCAATTTATATAAAACTACACCTATAATTAATTACATTTTAACACATTTTATAGTTTGCTTTTCCATGTCAATGACACTTGTAAAAATTTTATAATCATGAAAACCAGTCTTATCAACTTGAAAATAATTAGACCTAGGTTAGAGCTGCTGTCAGCTGTTTAATCTCCTTCAATTCTAATATTGAAGAAATGCATTCCCCTTCATAAAACCTTTATATTCCTCTTATTTTTGGATGGAGAATACCTGGAAAACTCTCTCCTTCTCTTAACACCTCTCTGTTCTAATACTGACTCGAGCCACTTTAGCAAAAATATTATGAGGAATGACAGATGAACATAGGTTCTAACTGTGAGTTTTAAGGAGCATCAGAGGGTTATGTGAGATTCATTAACTTCTAAATAATATAAAAAGTCTATGGCTTCTCTCTATTTGTCTGTTGTGATGACTTTGATCCATACTTCCTGGAGAGTGCTTTCTCAATACTAGTTCCTTTGGATTCAAAAGAGAGCTACACAAATTTAATATTTTAACATTTATTTAATTTTTGCAATGGTTTAAGTTCATTTTATTGGTAACTTTACTGAATGCTTACAACCACCATATAAGGTCACAGCCATTTCTATCTATATAGGAGTAAGTGGGAAACTGAGCCTCAAAGAGGGTAAGCAGAACTTCCACACCATTTATTCAAGTGGTTGAATAAATGATTGGGGATGGGTGTTGGAGAAATGGGGAACAACTATTTAATGTATACAAAGTTTCCCTCTGGGGTAATGAAAATGTTTTGGAACTAGATTGAGTTTGTGAATACATTATGAATGTAATAAATGCCACTGAACTGTTCACTTTAACATGGTTATTTTTATGGTATATGAATTTTTTCTCAATAATAATAAAATTAGTAGAGCAGGCAATTAAGCCCTGTCAGATTCCAGAGACCACACTCTTAAAAATTACAAAATACTGCTTCCTGTGTAGTAATGCTAGCTCCATATTTTCCTAGATAAAACTAACTTTCTACTGAGGGAGTTTTCAATGTCTTTGTTGTGCTAAAAACACACTACATCTCCCACAGGACCATGTGGTATACACGGGTGTGGAAGTGGTGGTTTTTGAATTACTTTTTCAAAAAAGCTCACTTTACCTGGAAAATTTCTACAAGAATGTGTTTCATGAAACATTTTTATAGAATCACTCTTTTCTTCAAACCAATGAAAAGAATGTTTATTACAGAATTATTTTATCTTAGATGGTCTACTTAATATGACAGGAAAACTTCACAGGAATTCAGGCCCTGTAACAAAGATTGGGCAGTGTACCAAGATGCCCTTTCTGATCATTACTTAGCAGCTGTTCATAATAGAAAAAGTAAAAGTTCAAAGGAGGCTAATCAATTTCACCTTTTATTCTCTGCTTGAAAATATTTAATGTTTACTCTTAAGTTTCATGCAAATAGTAGCTCTGCTATGTGCACATAAAACTGTTTAAATTTCATGATAAAACACAAAAGATGCAAGGAAGTATACATCGGCACCTGCAATTTTTTAACACAGCAGCTTCTGGGCTTAAAGAAGTCTTTCATAAGCAACTGAAAACACTAACTTTATGAATTTCAAAGAAACAAATTTATATTTTATGTAAATTTTGTGGTATCCTTTTTGTTCAGTTACTTCCTCTGTTGGGAAGAAAAACATTTTAGAAAAAGTTATAACACTTGGAAATTCAGAGCAACAATTTATTATAACATAATTATTTCTTCTTTGACCAAAACCACCTTATAACCCAATCTTCCCATTCTCTTTTTTATATGTTAGACACCAGAATTTTATAGAAAGGATAAGGGGATTGGGATTAGCTAAAACTGAGTTTGCCTGTCACATATTATGTGTTCTATTATTCAGTTTCCCATCAAAATATAAGATAGGATACGCCTATCCTGTAGAATCTTCATCATGAATTCATAAGATATACATGTTAAGCCATTCTTCCACCAATGTATGTACTTTTAACCATCTTGCTCTTCATAACTAAGAATCTTGACTCTCCTCATTTTTGCCAGCCTGTCACTATTGACTTCACTTCCTTCTTTGCACATTGTGGAGCCCAGGTGCAGCCATTTCTTGGATGCTCTTGGTAGAATACTCCAATCTCTGATCTGAGTTATAATTATTACCAACTTAGCAGTGCTTACATTTGGATAGTTCCATTGCCATATCTGCTGGCGAGCCTTTGACACTGGTGGGAAAAAGTCCCCAAATAATTCTGATTGGGTGTATTGCAAACATACCTTATACCTGTGGGCTGTATTTGAACTGCTCAGTTCTCATAAGCAGAAAAAAAAAATTGCCTTCTCTCATAGCAGACTTTCTTTTTATTCCTGAACAAAAACATCACTTACTTCCTTGTAAGAAAACAGACATTATTCAATATAGCTCTCTTACTTCCATTCCCTTCGTTTTTGTATATTTTTATTAATGCTTACTTTTAAGGCAATTCTCATTTTATGAAAGCAACAGAAACCATGTACCTTCTCATATGTGAAGACTGTTACATGGTGACCTGTGATGGTGGCTGATAAGGAGTAGGGATGGGCAGGAGAAGGTCAGCCCTCAGCCAGCTCTGCCACATTAGGCTACACTACAAAAGTGTCTTCAGGAAGTTACCTGAAGAATCACCAAATGATTGTGAGAGAGGCACCATGTGAGCTTCAGGTTCTCAGAAAATACTTAAGACCAGAGACAGGACAGTGGTGACAACCAACAAAGCACAGTCAGCACTTGCCAAGGATAGTAACATATGGAAGGACTGTATCCCTACTCCCTCCCTTGCCCCAACCAAGACAGACAGCAGGGAAGTAGAAAGAGATATGAGAAGGCAAGGATGCTCCAGAACCTCCCACCAGCCCCTGATCCCTACCTACCTTCAAGCCCGTCCCACTACTCCCAACCCCCATTATTCAAAACAACTAGAACATGAGTCTCTCTTGTGTCCAGGCAAGGGGAATATCTCTGAATCAAATATAAGGTTGAATTTTTTAAATAATCAGAACCAATTCTTAGCAATAAGACACTTCAATAACAAAAAGTGACTGAAAAGCTATAGAACGTCTATAATGTGATTAAGTCTAATGTGATTAAGGTAGCAAGTACACTACCCAGTAAGAAAGAAATGTTGTCAGAGAATGGAAGGTGGTGTTAAAAAAGTCATCATTTTATACACTCAGGATTTCAGACTTTTTATCAAACCAATTTTGATGATCTCCATAGTAAAATAATTTTTAAAAATAACCTATTCCTTAATATCTATTTTTGAGCAAGTAGGTCCCTAGCTCCTTTGTCACAGTCTTCTATTCCTAGCCTGATGCCCCTGAGATCCTGTAGTAATACACATATGGTCCAGCCTGTGTTCCGTCGGTCTGCACTGGAATGCGTACGTTGGTTATTGAAATATCAAACTACTTATATACCATTGGTAAACAGGCACTGACTGACACACACCCCATCGCCCACTGCTTTTGTAGTCTTGGTCTCTTCTCCAGGAGCCCCCACAACTCAGCAATTAAAGTGTTAATGCTAGTACAGCTGAGGAGCCTCCCAGTCCCTGCTCCATTGAGTGGACTTCTCTTTGGTTAACACCAGTATTTTATTAGTTTTAAGTACAAACTCAGTCTGTAATATAAAATTCGGAAAATGATGCAAACTTCTTCAAACAGTCAAGGTCCGTCTTAAATGATAAATTGTTGCTTTGTCACTGGATCTCCTCTATAGACAAATGTGCTCTATTTTTTCTGTGCTTTCAAATATTTATTTCTTTCCTTCCCTTCTAACCTGGTGTTGTACATTTTGCTCATGTTAAACTTCCAGGACGGCCCGCTAGATTGCTAAGACTGTCTACTGCTAGACATTACAGATAATGGATTTTCCTTCTGAAGTTTCTCACAGTGTCTTGAGAAGAATCTCATTACAAAGTGGGTATCATTACCCTATTTCTGTGTGTAATCTGAATTCCAGATTATAGCCTCAGCAAGTTTTTCCTGTCTCCCTGTGTCTATGGCACATACCAAAAATACATTTAGTCTTTTTGTTCCTGAAAACATTTATACATCTGACTGAAACAACTCAAATGCTGGTAGTATTTAAGGTGTATGATAGGTGAGAAAACCTTAGCGTTTGACATAAAACAAAGTCCAGGAAATACAAAAGTATTTATTTACATACAGTAATGTTTTTGAGGATAAACATTATCAGTATTTCAAAGAGACATGAGGTCTCGATATTTTTTCCCTCCAAGACCTGCTCCAATACCTTCACATGTTCATAATCCTTATTTCTATCCTTTATTGCTTCTCAGGACTTCGGACTTATATGTACAGCCTCCTGATTGTCTGGACTTTTAGAGATTATCTCTTCCTCCTCAACATTTCTACTAAGCCGTCACACACACACACACATATATATATATATATTCAAAGCACTTTTCATACAAGTACTCAAAACTCAGTAGTTTACAAATAATCCGATGAGGAAATAGGCAAACCACATGAAGATTTCACTGAAGAAGACAGACAGATGACAAGTAAGCACATGAAAAGATATTCAACATCAATAGCCATTAGAGAAATGCAAATTTAAACTATTAATATGAGATACCACTGTACACCTATCAGACAGGCTGAAATACAAAACATCAACACCACCAAATGCTGGCAGGGATATAGAAAAATGAGGTAACTCATACTTTACTGCTAGGAATATAGGTACAGCTACACTGAAAAACAGTTGGGCAGTTTTTTATAAGACTGAAAATGTAACTACCGTACAATTTAGCAACTGCAGTCTTGGCCATTTCTTACAGATAAATGAAGACATATTCATATAAAAACACATATACAAATGCTTACAGCAGCAATAGTGTAACAGACAAAAACTGGAATGAACCCAGATGCCTTTCAACAGAAAAAAAGTTGAACTGTGGCACATGCATACAATGGAATGCCACTCAAAAATAAAAATGAACGAACTACTGATATATGCAACAACTTGCATGAATCTCCAAAAACTATGCTAAGCAAAAAACCAAACCCAAAAGGTATGATTCCATTTATATGTCATTTTTGAAATGACAGCATTTTAGAAATGGAAGACAGAGTAGCGTTGCCAGGAAGTATTGTTCAGGAAGAGGGTGGTGGTGGAAAAATGGAGGTGGGTGTAGTTTTAAAAAGGCAACCTGACAAATCTTTGTAGTATTGAGACTATTCAGTGTCTTGACTGTGGGGAAGGATACTTAGACTTACAAGGTGATAGCATTTTATAGAACTTAATAAAGACAAAAATGATTACAATGGGCACAGGGTAAATCTGAACAACATTGGTGGTTTATCTCAATTTCAGTATGCTGGTTGTGATATTGTACTATAGTTCTGCAAAATGTTACCAATGGGGAAAACTTGGCAAAGTATACAAAGACTCTTATTTTATAACTCGATGTGAATGTAAAATTATCTCAATCAAAATTTCAATGAAATTTAAAAGAAAACTATTCATTATTCCCCCAAATTGGCTGTTTTTTTTTTTTCTCTGTATTTCTACATAAACTGAACAGAATTACTTCCAACCGCCTACATCAAAATCTGGGGAATTATTCCATGCTCCTCCCCTTTCCTCTGTCTTTTGATCTTTCATGTTTGTAAAACATAATATTTCTATATTCATTGCTTGGGAATATTGGTCTGCTTGGGCTGCCTTAACAAAATACCATAGACTGAACGACTTAAACATAAATTTATTTTCTCATAGTTCTGGAGGCTAGAAAGTCCAAGATCAAGTGTGGCAGCACCCCCTCTATAGTTAGAGGCCAGGTCTGAATTCCAAGGCTATAGAAGACCCCACCCTTACATCTCAACGGGCAGTCCTGCCCTCAGGTCTCTGAACAGAGGTTGTCTGGCCTGTTGAAATTGAGGTAGTGGCCGTGATGACTTCCCTCATGGAAGAATAGTGCATGTTTGCAGCCAAAAAGCCCTATTGTCCTCTTAAGTCCAAGATTCTTTTTTCATTTTGCCCCATCTATGCTCTTTCAGTGAAAAACTGGCAGCATTTCAGCTGGTATAACCCCAAAAGCTCTTTTTGAAATGCAGTCTAGCCACACTCTTGGTGTTCTCTTCACAGCATGCTGTCTCATTTTTGCAATGTAAAGAGACTGAAAATTTTCCAAATCTTTACATTATGGGTTTGTTTTTTTTTTTTTTGCTTAACAATTTGTTCTTCAATTTCTCTCTCCTCTGACATTTTGCTACAGCAATCAAGAGGAACTAAGCCACTCTTTCAACACTTTGGTCTGAAACCTCCTTAGCTGAACATCTAATTTTACTGCTCACAAGTTCCACACAACACTAGAATGCAATTCAGCCAAGTTCTTTGCTGCCTTATAACAAGGATTGATTCTCTTCCAGATTCCACTGTCATGATGCTCATTTCTATATAAGACTTTATCAGAACCTCACATATTTCTATCATGAAGCTTAGAACTCTTCTAGTCTTTACCTATTATCAAGATCCAATGCCATGTTCACATTTTTTGGCATTATTCATAACAGCACCCTATTTCCTTGTCAAAATTTGCTTCATCAGCTTGAGTTGCCCTAACAAAATACCATAGAACAAGTGGCTTAAACAAATGAAATTTATATCTCACATTCCTGGATGCTCAGAAGTTCAATACCAAGGTGACGACAAGGTAGATTTTATCCTGAAGTTACTTCTCTTGGCTTGGTAGTGGTTGCCATCTTGCTGTGTGTTCACACGATCTCTCTTTTGTGTGTACACAGAGAAGGAGAGAGAGAGATCTCTTCCTCTTTTTATACAGCCACCGGTTCTACCAAATTAAGACCCTTCCTTTATGGCCTCATTTAACCTTAATTACCTCCTCAAACCCCTGTCTTCAAATATAGTCACATTAGGAATTAGAGATTCAACATATGAATTGTAAAGGGACACAATTATGTCCAAAGCCATTAGTTTCTCCTGTTGCATGACAATTACCACAAATTTAGAAGCTTAAAACAACATACTTTTATCATCTTACAGTTCCTGTGGTTAGGTCCAGAAACAGCTTAGCTGGGATCTTTCCAAAGCTATAATCAAAGTGTCAGCTAAGACTAGATTCTTATCTGTAGTCTTAGCTGGTAATTTAGCCACTTTCAAGTTCACTCAGGTAATTGCCTGAATTTATTCCCTTATACCTGTAGTATAACAAGTCTTGACACCTCTTGCTGGTTGTTGGCTGAAGGCCACTCTCAATATCTAGGGGCCACTCTGATCTCTTAGAGGCAGCCAGTTTCTTGCCATGTGGCCCTCACCACAGACCATCTCACAGCATACTGACTTACTACCTTCATGGTCAGGAGGAGAGCAGGAATGTGTCTACTAACAAGATGTAGTGTCATATAACATAACATACTCAGGGGATTGTCATTCCATCACCTTTGCCATATAACATGACATATTAACAGGAGTGACATCCTTTACCTTTGCCATAGTCAACTGGTTAGCAGCAAGTCCGAGGTTCTGCTCCCACTCAAGGAGAGGGGATGACACAAAGGTATGAGCATCATCAGGCAAGCGTTAAGGGAGCTGTGTTAGAGGTTATTCAATGGATTCATTACATAAAATATAAAATGTGAAACTTTCAAGAAACAATAGAAATCACACATATGTATGCAGGGTCCAGCCCTGCTGGATCCAGAGGGTATTCTCTACAGGTGCAAAGATGAGAGACTGTAGAAATAAAGACACGATATACCGAAATTAAGAGAAAAAGAGTTGTGCCCAGAGGACTCCTACCACCAGTACATAGAGACCAGTAGTGGCCCCGAGTGCTTGGACCTCTTACTTTTATTGGGTACAAATCAGGGAGGCAGGGTACGTAGGGTGAGTCCTGCCCAGTTTTTCATAGAGTCAAGCAAATCACATGTCTAAGGAATAAGGGACCCAGGGCTTGCAAGTAGCCGAAACAGGGGGAAATGAAATGCGTCAGCACTTTATGTTATGCCCATCAAGAAAGAACAAAGACTTCAAGAATTATGCTATTTCTTACTATCTACAAGAGGAACCAGGTGCAGAAGTAGGGAGTGAAAGCAGACACAGATTGTAATCAATATAGCACAGTACCACATAGAGACCTTGAAGCCCCCAGGTAGCTGGGGGTTGGGCTGACTATTATTAGTCCTTCCTCAAGAGCGTGGGGGAGTGGAGTGTTCTCCCACTTGCCCAAGGACAGGGGATGTTTCCTTCATGTTTGCTGAGTAATGGGTGCTTCCCCAAGCACTGGCACTACAGCAGAAATTTTAGATGCCCTCCAGCAACCTTTATGCAGCTGTGATAGAAGGCTTTGGTTTTGGCATTCAACAAATTTTGGGCTTTGTCCCTGCTGATCACCACCAGCTGATGTTCGACAGGTATGAATGCTCTTGCCTCGTGGCCACATTCCATAGTGTCCCCTATCGGTCCCTGACCACGACAACCCGAAGTTCCTCGATGATCATGCATAAAGTACAAGAAAGCTTTCATCAAGGCTTAATGTTCAATAAGATTAATATCTAATCACTCATGCTACTTGTTCCTAACTATATTCTTCTTTTTATATCTATTTATTAAACAGGAACAGGCCGCGGCTTCAGTCTCCTGCTTCAGCAATTGTAAGACTTTCCACCCACAATGTATACCCATGACATAGAGATAGTCACCGTTAATAATGGTGGGTGTGTTTCTTTCCAATCTTTTTCTAAGCACTTTCCTGGAACCCAGTCCCCTAACAAAAGCACATCAAATATATAACTGAGTACCCATACGCATCTGTTTTACATAAATATATGTATAAAAGGGGGTATGGTATTATAATAATATTTCATAATTTGTCCTCTTTTTAAGAACACAGACTTCTTGAAAAAATCTTCAAAATTATAATTTCAGTAACAGTAAAATATCCCACATTTTATTAACATTTATAAAAGCTTCCTTATTATTACTGGTTTCCCATTATCATGTTACACACAAGAATATGATAAACACACATTCATAAATCTTAGCTCTGTTAAAATAACCTAACTATAATCTAAATCTACCTTCAAGAATAAAGTAGGAGGGCTCAGCTCCCCAATTTCGAATCTGTACATTTATTGCTACTATCATTGTTTGACAACAGATTCCCGATTTCACTGCCCTTATTCTTTTATTGATAGTTTTGGTTAACAAGTTTATTCACTCCTTCAGTGCTTTAATTCCTTTTACCATATCACAGAATGAATTATAAATTATATATTTTTAAATAGACACAATCACATAATTAAATACTATGCATTCTTGACAACCTCTCACCCTCATGCCTTTATGTATGACTGATATCTGGCCAATTCCTCATCATCTTTTAAAACACATGAGATGTCAATCCCTCCAAGAAGCCAGATTGAAATTTATTTTATATTTGCACAACCCCCATCCTATGAGCACCTCTCCATTGTAGCATATTATCACATTGTGTTAAAAATAATGTATTTACATGTCTCTTCCCATCTAAGATTGTAACTCCCATGAAGGCAGAAAATACACCTGTTTCTTCTTTGTACATTTAGCACCTAGCGCCACATATGACACATAATCATTTAATAATGAGAGTTGAAACAAACATTTGAACTAAACTAAAATATTATAAGCATGCTACGGGGTATAATTTTTTTCTAATCCTTCTGCATTTTGTAATGTAGTGTTCCATCCTTGATCATACTAAAGAAACCTAAAATTAGATCAAATGCACTCAAGACATGCTTGTGCAACATGAAGACCCTTTATGTATGACATGTAACTTTTTAAAAAAGAAATACAATTTTGAAAAATAAGCAGGAAATTCACAAAAACTGTTTCCCCACTTCAAAAAGAGTGCCCACCTAAAAACAAAGACAAATATCATCTGTGCTTACCATAACTTAAAACTTACAAATGTACATTAGAGTCATTCTTCTATTAATAGGATGATTGAGATGATTATTAAGAAGTTTAAAACAAAATCTGACTACAGAAATGGGAAAAAGTAAAATAATATTCAGTAAATGTTTATTATATAACAGTAAAATAATATTCATTAAATGTTTATTATATAACAGATATACGAAATGTTTTAGACCAATTTTATCATTTTAATGCCACCACAACCCCTGTGATAATTCTTGATAAATTCATTTTATGTCTTAGGTAGCTTCTCCAGGATTCCACAGCTAGTAAGTGACAGACTCATACTTCAAACACAGGAAGGTCCAATTTCAAAGCCACGATCACCTCACTGCCTCACACTGTAAGAACACCTAGGAAACATTCTAGTTTTCAATTTATTACCAGAAAAGTCATTCTCTGGAATATCAGGAGAAAAGAGTAGTACTGACGAACAGCAGGCTCGAGGTTGAAGCTTCATATCCATGGGAAACTGAGATTATTTGCATTGTGCTGTGTTTGATTTAGTCCCTGCCAAATGTCGTGCCAAAGCCTTGACACAACAGAGATTTGTGCCTGGAGCCATTCATTCCCTGTCTGGCATGCACATCAGCTGGCTTATTTTCTCTGGATATTCTAAAGTCACATTCGTCTCTTTACAGATAGGGAAAATGACCTAAAATATTATAAGAAAAATCGTGGCAAGAAAATATCTGGGAGAGCTTTCAATTTTATGATCTCAGAAAATTATTAACATATGCATTTATAGGATGCTTTCTTTTACATATGACTAACACTGCAGAACATGTACAGTATGTTTTGAGCCAAATTAAAACTATGAGTATGTACATATAACTATAATTCCCCAAGTATTACATTTGCATAAAATAGAATAGGCATTAATTAGTAATGATAGTATAAATGTCTACATTTTTCTTTTAACTACAAACTATTGATGCCCAACCTTTTTTTCAATATAAAATTACTCTAATAGAGGGAAAAATAAAGAACAGTGACTCATCAAGTCATGCGTGGGGTTGGAAGAACCTTGAATAGGGTAGTTGATCTAGAGAAATTTTAGAGAAACCATTATTAGACATTGTGAATCTATTCAATATTTAAATATCTCTATAAAAATGACACCTAATCTTTTCTCACTACCTAATCCTGAAGCTTAAGTAAATTCTTTATGTGTTAATTCAAGCAATTTTCCCTTTGCTAATTTCTCTTTAGAGAAGGCCTGTTAGTAGCTCCTGTATGTGATACTTACTTTGTCAGTTGTCATCTTCCTTTATCACTGTCCTCAGGAATCTTAGCTCCCTTATTCATAACTCACAGCTTTCCCTCTATGTAACATTAATTCATCTTATTCATTTTCTATTCAACTCTCTTATAATTTGGTTATATTTCATGAGCTTTTTAAGTATCTTCAGTAACAATTTTTTTCATAATAGCATTCCAGTTTGAAATAACAGGCATCCTGTATCAACCTTTAACTATTACACCTATCTTTTATGGAGTATGTTTATATACTGTTTACTGAGCTGTTTATGAGCTTATTTTTCTGATTTCTTCCTCTTTTCAAATTGATTTTAATTCTCAATGTGTTTCTCTATTTGTTCCCTCAAAACCTAAATAGTTCTAGGTAGTTATTGCCTGATAATTTAACTTACATATGTTCCATTTCAGTAATTTCATCATCAGAGTCACTAAAAACATGTTAAACACCTTTCATCAACCTCTGAATAGTTCCATTATTTAACTTGCAAGGGCATTAGTGATAACAGTTCGTTCATTCATTCATTCATTTATTCATTTAGAGACAGAGTATTGCTCTGTTGCTCAGGCTAGAGTGCAATGGTGCAATCTCGGCTCACTGCAAACTCTACCTCCCAGGTTGAAGTGATTCTCCTGCCTCAGCCTCCTGAGTAGCTGGGATTATAGGCACCCACCATGCCCAGCTAATGTTTGTATTTTTAGTAGAGACGGCGTTTCACCATGTTGACCAGGATGGTCTCAACCTCCTGACCTTGTGATCTGCCTGCCTTGTCTTCCCAAAGTGATGGGATTACAGGCATGAGCCACCACACCTGGCCAAGAGTTCTTTTAATATAGATTGTATGGATTAAGACTTTCTGTACCCAGGCAATGATATATGTTTGATAACCAGATTTCTAATTCTGATGTTTTCTTACCATTACATATTACTAGACAAAAAGTGCATTTCCTATGATATAAACATGAACTATAATATATTTCTAAGCATGAAACTGTAATATAACTATCATGATATTTTTATACTTTATTCATGGAGAAATTTTGAAATATTTTTTAAACATACTCACCTTTGTCCAAGGCACATTCTGCTGTGGTCTCAGGACAGGAACCTAATACAAAAGAAAGAATATTTCTATTAATATACTTAATAAGTACACAGATTGAGAAATATCAATATATAAAACTAAAACAAAAACAAGTGTTAAACCTCAATTATTGCTCATATTGTGTATCTTCCCACTAACTTCAAAAAGAAGTCTTATCTTTTTTCTTTTTAATTAAAGCTCATTAATAAAAAAAGACAGGACACAAATATTCTGTAATACTTCACAGTTTGAACCCAAAGTACTTCTGTTCCTTTATGTTTTAAACTTTCCTGGAAAAAATATAGAAAGAAAGAATATACACAGATATCAAATTTATGCAAAAACTCAAACTTATCACTTTTCAAAAATGCTACATGAATTATTAGCTTCAAATCAGAAAGATGAAGAAGCAGGCTAAGTAGATAATAAAAGCATTATAATGTTTGTTCATCAAAAAGTGGCAGTGAAGCACTCATTAAAGTTAACAGAGATATACTTTACAGTAATAATATTTCAAAAATTTTAAGGCAATGAATCTAGAATGAAGGCACAGATAATAGATTTAAATGTGTTCTAATGAACTTGAGTACTTTAAACATCAAAAGAGAAAAGAGAATTGCTAAGCTAAAGCCCCAAATTTCTATTATATCTAGTTTGTTATTCTATTAGATGCAGTGCCACATTTCTAAATATGTTCAGAAACTCACCTACCAAAAGGCACAGATTATCTAAATCTGAGAGCTCACGCTGCAAATGTGATCAATCTAATTACAAGAATGTTCAATTAAATGTAGAAGGAATAAAACCAAGAACTTTGTTCAGATATTCTGACATTCTATCTGCCTAAAATTTCCAGATGTAAGAAAAAGATCAGAAAAACATCTATTTGTCTTGTAATCTCTATCACTATTTTGGAGTAAAAATTTTAGCACGAATGAAAAATAACACCCATACAGTGGAAGTATACGCAATTTTCTTCCATATTTAATATTCTCAAACTCAAAGAATTTCAGTTCTAGAAGAAACCTGAGTGGATAACCAAGTAAACTGGATTCAAACTTACGACTTAAGGGGTTGTTGTCATATGGACATGCCTATGGAGCTACTGGGTGATGGACGGAAATCAGGTTACTATGTTCTACAATGTTCCCTATGCTATTGACAAAACAGAGCAAAGGACATGTGTAGCCATACATACACCATCACTTAGACCATATAATATTTAGCAACAGGATGTTATTGCTTAAAATATGTATATGTGTGTGGTTTTATATATATATAACCACGTGAGCCAACTTCTTTCTTTTATAGCCCAAACTAGTCTATTTCATACCTCCTAGATTTAATTTGAATCTTGGTTTCTTGGAGAACTAGTTGGCCCAGACTGTAGGCAATTTACATATCCTCTCTGAGACTTGAATTTTCATTGTACAACGAAGTGCTTATAAAGATTAAATAAGTCATTACAAATAAATTGCTTAGAACAGTTTGTGGGACATAATAAGTGGTTAATAGATGTTAGCTATTAAAACTATAAACATTTGAAAAGTAAAAATCATTCTAAAATATTAAATAAATTTGATATTTTAAATACAATTATGTCCTATTCATAACTGGTATTTCTACTCTACAACCCATCAGTGTAAAAACCTTAGCTTGTGTTTTATTTCTTATTATGTCTAAAATAATTGAGAAACACAAGTATGGATGATAGCCTTTATTCAGAAATTTTGCATCAGAGAAGTCAAAGTAGAAAGGGCAGTATTTTTCTTTTTTTGGCACGGATGAAATAAGGCATTTTAAGTTCTTCCTGATAGCTATAATTCCTTGTTCTATGCTTAGTTGTACTCTGGCATGACTAGAGGAACAGAAAATCTCCTTAAATGACAAGGAAACAAAGTCTTCCACAAGTCAAATATGAACCCAATTGCCTAAGAGCCATGAAAATAAAAGTATGGGATAAAGGGATTAGATAACCTCTGAATAGTCAGCATTACTACCAGGATATGATGAATTTATCACAGAGAAACATGGTACCAACATAACTGGGGTTGAGCTTAAAGAGTAAACAAGCTTCATTTTCTAATGTGCACATCTCTAGCCATTAGGAATAGTCTGGACATAATTGGATTAAGGCTGCTTGTTCTGATTTTTCTGATAGGCACATACACCCAGGATGGGAATAAGTTACAGAAAGAAGGAAAGGAGATGTATTTACTCTTTAAGACTGGTTTAACTGAACTTTAATATAGGCTAATATTAGGAAGAAATAAGACTTGAGAAGATGAAAATGAACAAAATAACAACAAAGAAAAGAAAAAAGGTAAAATAATAAAACAACTATAGGCTTAATAAGAAGAGTTCTAAAAGTTAAACTTACAGGGTGGACAATATATTTTGTAAATTATGATAACCAGAAGCTTTTTTATACACTGGTGGTGGTGGTGGTGGTACAGGGATGGTTGGCCACATCATTTCATTCTTTTAATTCAGTGATTCTCTACCAGGAGTGATTTCCCTCCCCACCCACTCCTATACACAACTAGCAATTTCTGAAAAGACTTCTGTTTGTCACAACTGGAGGTAGGGCATCTACTGAGTCAATGTCAAGGATGCCACTAAACACACTACCTTGCACAGGGCAGGCCCCCTCAAGATAAAATTATTTACGCTGAGACATCAATTGTGTGTTGAGGTTGACAAACCCTGACTCAGTGGGAGAGGCAGGGGTGTCTTTCTTCCTCAGCTCTTCACAACTTCCTTACCCCCAAATTATGAGATACATCATTTTCATAGAGTGAATATTCCAGGAAAAAGAGACCAGCCTTGGTAAATGATCCGACAAAGGATATTCTACTTGCTAGTATTCTACTTAAACATTACCATCTAGTACTTAATGTAGCTATGGATTAAACACAGGTTGTTCAGACAGGTACTAGTCACCAAGATTTTTACATGACTCCAATCGAGACCCTACAGATAATTGTATTCCTGCTCCTTTTTACAAAATGTTTCACAATGTAAGAATATATTTTGGTGGGCTATCTAATTTTACTTTATTTAAAAAAAATCAAGTTGAAAGACAGACACTATTCTATTTGGCATAATTTAAAGACAGATTATTTGCTTTATAATAAGTTTTAAAAATATTTTTAAGTTCTGGGATACAGGTGCAGAACGTGCAGATTTGTTACATAGGTATACATGTGCCATGGACCCATCAACCTGTCATCTACATTAGGTATTTCTCCTAATGCTCTTCCTCCCCTTGCCCCTGAAACTTCCTAAGGCCCCACTGTGTGATATTCCCCTCCCTATGCCCATATGTTCTCATTTTTCAACTCCCATTTATGTGTGAGAACACGCAGTGTTTTTCTGTTCCTGTTAGTTTGCTGAGAATGATGGTTTCCAGCTTCATCTAAGTCCCTGCAAAGCACATGAATTCATCCTTTTTATGGCTGAGTAGTATTCCATGGTGTATATGTGCCACATTTTCTTTATCTAGTCTAACATTGATGGGCTTTTGGGATGGTTCCAAGTCTTTACTATTGTGAATTGTGCTGCAATAAACATACGGGTGCATGTGTGATATGTATGTGCCTTTATAGTAGAATGATTTATGGTTCTTTTGGTATATGCCCAGTAATGGGATTGCTGGGTCAAATGGTATTTCTAGTTCTAGATCCTTGCGGAATCGTCACACTGTCTTCCATAACGGTTGAACTAATTTACACTCCCACCAACGGTGTAAAAATGTTCCTATTTCTCCACATCTTCCCCAGTATCTGTTGTTTCCTGCATTTTAATGATTGCCATTTTAACTGGTGTGAGAGAAATTTGATATTATATCATAACTCAACAAGCAACAAAAATCATTTTTTTAAAAATATGGTGGTTTAATTTTACTTTAAAAAAAAAATTTACACCAAAATAACAACTGAACTACCACAAGCACAAATAAGATATATTTGTATTGGTATTATTTATATAAAGATGCAATATGTACAGTGACTTGAACTAAAACTAATACTTGAACACAGTATTATTGTCACCATTTGATGTAATTCTAAAGTGAAATTTTCCACTATTCTCATTGTTCTTGTTTGCAAATGTCTCATTACTATCATAATGCTCAGAGTACTTAATCTGTAAATACCAATGTTTTTTAAATTTTGATTTAGTGGGGTTGATAACATGAAAAACACGCCATGTTTGTTGATCGCTTCTAAGCATATTCTCTGCAAGGCTGAAAATTTGGAGAAACAATTAATTCCATAAAACAGTTCATTAATTACAGATGGATTTCTAGAGCTAAAGCAGTATATTGATGAGATGAGATGAGATGAGATGAGATGAGAAGGGCAAGGGCAGGAGTTGAGGGGATTTTTGTTTTTGTTGTTATTACAGTTATTCTGCTTTAAAAGGAAGGTCCTTATTTAGAGCCTACTTGGAAATGGTCAAATATACATAATAATGCAGTATCATTAGACATACAAATCCTTCCTATGTTTTGACTACAATAAAAGATATTCTTACAAAAGCAGATGGAAGTCAACAATTATTACTTTACCACAGCAGAATCACTATTTTACTCCAAAACAAATTAAATGTTTGTCACAATGATTTGTGCACCTTATGCCCAATCTGCATGTTGTAAAGTTGCTCAGGATTATGTTCTTTCTCCCAACTTCACTATTAGTGTCTAATAATTTTGACTACCTAATATATCTATATGATTTCCTGAGATACACATAAAAAGTTAATGTTTTTATATCATTTCTTATCACTGTCTATTTCTTTAAAGGTGCCTGATGGTTAACACATGAATATGTAAGTATATGTATATATAAGCTGCATTTAAAAAACATATTTCCAAACCTGATTCATATTGTGAATTATATAATTATTTTATGTCATTGGTGGTCAAAATTCAGTGTATGCATCTTGTTACCATAATGGAACTAACCATGTCACACATGACACGTTTATAAGCATAAGAAGATGAGCTTATCACGGTAGCCTTTCTCTGAGTTGTATCATTTTTTTCCCTGTCAAAGCTGGCAGAAGATCATAAGGATAGGCAGCAGAGTTACTCCACCTTACCTTATTTAAGTATTTAAAATGACTTACTTTTTCAACCTATCTTGGAGAAAGTTTTGACTTCATTTTCATTTCCCTACTGACGTATGGCCCAATTTCAAGAGGATACATCCATACTGATGTATGATGTTTCAATAGATACTTTGTATTCCAGTGAAAGATGCTCTATACAGTGTGTAAACTGAATTTAAGAGATCAAATAAAATTATTATTAAATCTAACGTTTTTGTATGTGCTTATAGTAAAACCAGATGTGTTGTAAACAGAATGACTTCAAAATAAATTCTGAACGATAATAGTGTGCAACAGATTTTACTCTCATACAAGACAGTAATGATGCTATAATAATTAGTGAATAAATACGTAAGCTTCGTTGTTTATTTGCATTACATTTTAAGAAGAAACTACGAAGTTCAACATATTGGTGTTATGAGCTGAATTGTGTTCTTTAAAATTCGTATGTTGAAGCCCTAACCCCTAGTACCTCAGAATGTCAGTGTATTTAGAGATAGAGTATTTTAAAAGCTGAGTAAGTTAAAATAATGCCATTAGTTTGAGCCCTAATCCACTGTGACTGGTGTCCTTAAAGAAGAGGAGGTTAGAACACAGAGACACACAGAAGACAGACCAAGAGAAGATGGCCATCTACAAGACAAGGAGAGAGACTCTCAGAAGAAATTAACCTTGCTAACAGGTTTGTCTTAAACTTTTAGCCTCCAAAATCATACATTTCTGTTGTTTAAGCTACCCAGCGTGCGGTACTTTTTTATGGCAGTTCTAGCAAACTAATAAAGCTGATAATTTCCAGTTGGAGTGTAGCTTTATACAAAAATGTGACAGAGGTAAATTTTATCCTCAGTGTTGTTGCATTTTACATTTAGCATTTATCTCTCATGGGCTGATATAACCAAAGCTCTCTTGAGATTCCTAGGTTTCAAAGAGTTGTCCATCAGTGTACACAAGCTTCCCTTTCCTGCTCTGCAAATGCCTTCTAAAGCTATCTACTGTCCTAAAGAGAGTCTATCACAAAGACTTTAGCTTCTGAGAATATCTTAGTATATATCTGTCTCTGGGGATATCTGTCTATATAAAGTAAATATTATCTTTTTACACATAGCAAGTCTTTTATGTTGTTTTGATAGTAATGAGCAGGTGTGATGAAACTGCCATCTTCACTCATTGCTGGTGGCACTATAAATTTAAAAGCAATTTACAAACATGTATCAAACTCTTAAAAATATTTGCTCCATTTTATCCAGTTATTATACTTCTAGAAATCTCTCAAAAGGACATATTCACAGATGCTGACAAACATTTCTGTATTCTGATTATCCATTTCAGTACTATTTATGCTACTTCCCTTCTTTAAAAAAAAAATAAACTAAACGTCTTGTCATAGAATAAACAAACTGTAGTGCTCCCACAGCACATAGGAAATATTGTGCTTTTATTTGTAAACCATGTTTTCAAAGATAACTTAATGGCATATGAATATTAAGTGAATTTTTCAGTTTTAGATGAAGAACGATTTCATTGTGTTAAACTATATTAACACAAAAAAATCAGTCCCTTTACTGTCAGCCTCCTTTATCTCCTCATTCCTCCAAATGAATAGTTTCTTTTCATAAATCAGAGTAAAACACTCAGATTAAAGAAGGAAATATGCCTCACAAGGGTTTTTTGGCAGAGTTCTCCAACTTCTTAGGAAGCCCAGGGAGAAGGATTTTTTCCCCCACAGTTGTAATATGTGAATACAGTGTGGTAACTGCTTCCACTCTTGAAGTCTCCTACTTTTCTCTATTATATTCATGATGACTGACAGTGATGACATCCTATTAAAACCTTTCCTTTCTTATTTGGAGGATCAAAAGGTAATCTTCCTTAATTCCTTAAGAGAAGTGTTACAGAATATCTCATGACATAAGACACAAAGAATAAAGAGCATTCCATCCTCTGCTTCATTCCCTTGTTGGAAGGTATATACACTGTTATATGAGAATAAAACAGTCTAAGCCTTATTGTATCATGATCTCCAATTGAGAGTTTAGGAAGTTCATATTTTTACAAATAAAAAAAGCATTGTAAAGGGCACCTGGTCATGAATGCAAATTTATGCTGCTGAAGCAAGACTGACACCAGGCTGCCTGGAAAATTCCAGCATCCAGAACTTTTTATAAACTGTGAACAGGCAGGCGCAAGCCCCTTTTCATACAGTCTACACATAGAAATCTGGGGGGCAAAAAGATAATACTGCTCTTGGTGGTTATCTGTCAGTGGTGATTTCCTTTATTCTATATCTTTAAATTTCTTTTTCTGCCATAAGATTACATTGTCTATCTATACAGGTAATATCAATGTTTTATTCCAGAGGAGTGAAGTGCTAATCTCTTATTCTACAAACATGAAAAATAGGCTGGACTCACGCAGGTAACTGGACATCTATTCTGCCTTTGCACTAAGGAGGTCTGCCTTGTTCAAGTCATAGTGCTCAAAACAAGTTATACTGACAATGCTAAAGGATATCGGGAACCAGAGTTCCAGGTCACAGTGTGCCTCATAGTGAGAAATGCTGAATCGTCATATGCTCTTTGGCTCAAGAGCATTAAAACACTTGGAGTTTGACTTTCATTTTTACATTCTTTGAGGACTTTTTATCTAAAATTCAAATTTCTTAAATTTAGAATTTTGGGGGCTGGGAGAATATCGATACATTTACTCGCATTCTTATTTTAAGATTTATTTTACTATCTAAACAACAGTGCACTGGTGAAAGTGCAAATTCCCTTTATCACAGTGGACAGGGTGATGATCTGGACTCAGGGTCCTAGAGTTCAAGCACCAGGTTCCATCATTTATTAACCCATATTCTTTAGGAAATCACTTGTCCTCACTGGAAATTGTTGTTGTCTGATTAATCTCATAGTAAATACCATCAAGTTCAACAGCCAGCTAAGGCCACTAGCCTGAATAGATATCTGTACCTGTAAAACATTCTTTCTATATATGAACTACTAGTTCCATTCACCAGGCACTGAGCTCTTTAGTTTGAAGGATCCATTATACTTTTAAATGTGATGTAGGCATTCATATAGAAGCCTTGAGGGAGTTTTTTTTTTTTTTTAAAGATTCTAAGTAACTGCCAAGCATTACAGTGTGTCATAGCCTTAACATATTTCTTTTGTCTCAGTTTTGTTAACATATTGTAGACGTGGCAGTCTCCAGAAGGGTTAACCGTTATATTCTCTTGCTGTTTTATTCATGATAGTATCTCATAAAAGCCTGATCTTTAAAACAATCATAAGCTACAGCAACAGAAAACAAAATAATGGAATTAATGTGGAGCAATAGTAGCACCTACATTATGCTGGGTTTGTACGTTATTATCGAAATGTAGCATTACCACCTGAAAAGGAGGCAAGATGAAAGAAGTAAGCCCCTCATTATATCTAAGAGCTAAACTTGAGCACCAGTTTGGAGAGTCGAATGCTCCATTATCATCAGTCAGTAACAGGCATTTATGTATCTGTCACCCCACAAGATCATCAACTAATTATATTAATAATTGAATCCCATTTTCCTTTGTCTTTTTAATTTTAACCACAGAGAAGTTTATCCATGAAGGTCACTTGCTTTACTGTACCTCTCACACAGACCATATAATCATTAACACTTGAGTTAAAATATTTCTCTGAAGATGAAGGGCTGTTCCTTGTGAATTTTAATCTATGGGTTTTGAGAAGGAGGAGATCAGGATCCTGAATTCTGGTTTTCTCAGAAATTCTCCAGCTTTGGGCTAGTTATTTAACCTGTTTCACCTCATTTCCTTCATCATAGAATAAAATAATTAGAATTCCAATAAAATTCAGTTCGGTATTTCCAGGGTTTTACACCTAAACTTTCTTTTGGAGGGCAGAGTAGTAGACGATTCATGCAGCATTCAGAGGCTAGAATTCATAAATGAACTCCCCATCTTCAATTTTATCTTCATCCAATCGCCCTTTTATTCTATTATAGAGAGATTACTAAAAAGCAAATTCTTTTTATGTAACCCCCAGTAAAGTTCTTGAAGAGCTTCTCATCATCTGGGTTAATTTAAGTACTTTCCGGTAAGAGATTTCATCAAGTGAGTGGCTCCTGCCTTGCTCAGCAGTCTTATCTCCCCACATTTAGCCATATCCCCATTCTGCTGGAGGAAAACTAAACCACTTGCTGTCTAGTGAATATGTACGTTCTCTTTCATTTTTGAATGTTGAGCTTCTATTCCTCATTCCTGGAATACATTTTTCTTGTTTCTCCTCCTAAAATCCTACTTAGGCTAAGTCCTTCAGTACTCAGTTTATACCATGCCCCTTTTCCATCTTTATCCTCATCTTAGCTATATGCTCCCAATTCCTTTTATAAACTCTTGAATTCAAGTGTCATAACCCTTTCCTGAAATTGTTGCTTTACTGGTCTATCTCTTCCATTATATGTGTGAGCTCCCAGCCGTAAGAAACTTTGCTTTCTGATTTTTCTCATCTAGTATGTAGCATAAGGCCTGGCACACAGTAGACACTCAGAAAACATCTGTTGAATGGATACATGAAAAAAATAAACAATATGATTCACAGTGTAATTTATTATTTGTTGCTCTTTTTGCATGTGCTGAATCCCAAATATGGTCTACTCCCTTCTAGCTAACAACAGAAAAAGGAATATGCTAGTTTAACAACGTAATCAGCCATAACATGTTAAAATGAAGATGGTGACTTTTACTAAACTTTTCCTTTTCTTTAAAATTACTTTTCAAAATCTTAAATTGAAAACAAAAGGAAGATCAATATAGCCTCATAAAGCACCATTTATATTCTTTTTCAAACAACTGCTTACTTCCACTTCACAGCACACCAGACAGTAAAGCCCATTTTGTTTAGTAGATAATAGCCAGATAATTTTACTCTCACATTTTCCAGTCAGCACATACTTTCTCCTATCCTCTGGGTTGAAAGGCATAAATCTGGGGGATCAATTTGCTAGTCATTCATGAAAAATACCTTTAAATTGAACATCCATGTGAGGACACTCTAGGTATCATTGAAGAGTTGTTTTATAGACACATAGCTTGCCATGTACAACTTTACATTTTGAAACAGGTATGCTAGCTGTTATGGCTAATGTGTATCATAAAAAGAACACTGGAAAGTAAAAGTTAGAAACACTCCTATCTCTGGTCCACAGATCTTTCTCAACAAAATGAAGTGGTCAAAATACATTTTTAAAAACTTCTTAAGTCCAAGATACTTATTTTAGAGGAGAAAAATCTCTCATAAATATCTGGTACCAATTTCCTCTAAAGCATCCCCAACACAAATGAAAATATGCACACATATATGTGTACATACACACTCCCACACACATACATACACCCTTAAATATTTAGCTGTCAAAGAATAAATTCAACTATTAAAAATAAATATATAATTCTAGCTGGGTGTAGTGGCTAATGCTTCTAATCCCAGCAATTTGGGAGGCTGAGGTGGGTGGATCACATTAGCCCAGGAATTTGAGACCAGCCTGGGCAACATGAAAAAAACCCTGTTTTAACAGAAGAAAACACAAAATTTAGCCAAATTTGGTGGCACATGCCTGCAGTCCCAATTACTCAGGAGGCTGAGGTGGGAGAATTGCTTGAGCCGGGAGGTCAAGGCTGCAGTGAGCCATGATCATACCACTGCACTGTAGCCTGGACAACAGAGCGAGACTCTGTCTCAACAACAACAAGTAATAATAATAAAATAAAATAAAAAACTCTGGAAATATGCTGATATTCTCTACTACTAATAAAGGAAGTTTTAATTTTTTTTTGGAAAATGCATAATCTGTAAAATGCAAAAACTGTAAATTTCTGTAATGAGAATTTAGAGTATCATCAAATGAAAACATCATACTCACAATTTCCCCAAAAGGGTTTATACATAACATGCTATCTGAATAACAAAAATAAAATGCTAGAAAAGCTTAGAGAAAGAGAATATTCCAAGAATAGGACTAGCACTAGCTGTGATTCCTCAAGAAGGGCAATGGTAGAGAGGGGAGACAAGTTTGGCTGAAGAGACACAGCCAGGAAGTGCCACTCCCATTGAGAGAGATCCAGTTATGGACCAAACCACCATAATATGGGCAGCTCTTTGGAAATGATAAGCTAAGGTGGATGGGGAGGCAACATTAAAGGCAAGGCTGAAGAGGAAGGAAGTTGAGAATCCTGCACAGAATACAGAAATGCTAGGGCTAGTTCCCAGCCCTGAATGGCTCCTGGGAAAGGGGTGAGTGAGGGAACTAAGGGATGGCTCACTCTCTCTGTGGACCCCTGGGATCCTAGCTATAGGGTCAGCTGTGTCCTCCATGGATGTGTGAGCTGGCAGGGGGATCTACCTGGGGAATAGTCAGAGACAGGCCTTCAGGTGGTGTGTAACACAGAAATGTTTGTGTGCTCC
Organism: Cheracebus regulus; assembly: GCA_963574635.1. NCBI lineage: Eukaryota > Metazoa > Chordata > Mammalia > Primates > Pitheciidae > Cheracebus > Cheracebus regulus. Next base: position 76,117 of record CAUYQU010028079.1, read on the forward strand.
AGCAGAGAACAGCCATAGATTCCCATCCCCTAGAGCTTCCCCTTTCTAGGAGGCATTGTTCCCAGCTGACCTCTAAGTCAGGAGAGAACAGGGCTGGCTTCCCCATGGGATTAGGGCATGTCTGTTTTATAAATCCTGCTGTCTGCCTGTCCCTCTGATGCTGCCTATCTGCCCCTCCTAGGGCCTACTCATAGCCACTCTGCAGGAGTGTGTATACAGTGTAGCCATTGCAGCCCAGCCTGAGTGCTGTATGTTCATATATTCCCAGTGATCCAGAATCACATCAGATCCCCAAACACAGCTGGAATCTGTCCAAGGCCATGGGATGCTCTGGTGCCTCCAGGATATGGCACAAAGCACAGGAATACAGAGTTATTCCTACCAAACTACTAATGTCACTCTTCACAAAAAGAATCTAAAATTTATATGGAACCAAAAAGAGCTGCAATAGTCAAAGCAATCTTAAGCAAAAAGAACAAAGCCTGAGGAATCACACTACCCAACTTCAAACTGTAAGACTACAGAAATCAAAATAATACTGATACAAAAACAGAGACACAAACCAGTGGGACAGAACAGAAAACTCAAATAAAGCTTCACACCTACAACCATGTGATCTTTGATAAGACTGACAAAAACAAGCAATGGGGGAAGGGCTCCCTATTTAATAGATGATGTTGCTAGCCATATGCAGAAGAATGAAATGAGGGCCTTACCTTTCACCATATACAAAAATTTACCTGAGATGTATTAACAATTTAAAGACCTCAAATTATAAAAATTCTAGAAGAAAACCTAGGAAATACCCTTCCAAACGTTGCCCTTGGCAAAGCAATTTTGGCTAAGTTCTGAAAGCAATTACAACAAAAACAAAAAAGGTAAGTGGGACCTAATAAACTAAACAGCTTCTACACAGCAAAAGAAACTATCAATACAATAAACAGACAACATACAGAATGGGAGGAAACAGTCTCAACCTATGCATCCAACGAAAGTCTAATATCCACAGAATGTATAAGAAACTTTAATGCAACAAGCAAAAACCAAAAAACTTTGTTTAAAAAATGGGCAAAATACATGAACAGACACTTCTCAAAAAATATACAAGTAGCCAAGAAACCCATTTTTAAAATGTTCAACATCATTAATCATCAGAGAAATACAAATCAAACCACAGCGAGATACCATCTTACACTAGTCAGAATGGCTATTATTAAAAAGTCAATAAACAACACAGCTGGTAAGATTGTAGAGAAAAAGGAACACTAATTTACATTCCCACCAACAAGATGTAAGTGTTCCCTTTTCTCCACAGTCTTACCTGTGTAAATTAGTACATAAATGTTCAACCACTTGGGGAAAGCAGTTTGGAGGTTTCTCAAAAACTTAAAACAGAGTTACCATTCAACCCAGCAATCCCATACTGGTATGTAAGGAAAATAGGTCATTATGCCAAAAAGGCACATACAATCATATGTTCATTATTGTGGCATTCATCACAGAAAGACATGGAATGAGCCTAGGTGTTCATCATCAGTGGATTGCATTAAAAAAAAGAGAGAAACTCATATACACCACGGAAAAATATGCAGCCATAAAAAAGAAGGAAATCATGTTCTTGGCAGCAGTATGGATGGAGCAGGAGGCCATAATCCTAAGTGAGTTAACCTAGGACCAGAAAACCAAATATGGTGTATTCTCACTTATAAGTGGGAGCTAAACATTAAGCACACATCAACATAAACATGGGAACAATAGACACTGCAGACTCTTAGCTGGCTAGTGAGGGACGGGAACATGGCTTGAAAAACTACCTATTGGGTGCTATGCTTACTACCTGAGTGCAATATACCCATGCAGCAAATCTGCATATTTCCCCCCATAGTTAAAAGTTGAAATTTTAAAAATATGAGACTTTAAAAAAAAATAGGAAATATCTAATTTTAAAATGGACAAAGCATCTGAATAGATATCTCACCAAAGAAGATAAATAGATGACAAATATGTATATGAAAAGACGCTGATCACATATAATTTGTAACAAAGAGATACCACCAAATGTTAGCAAGCACGGAATAACAAGGACTCTTACTAACTGCTGATATAATAATGCACAAATGGCACAGCCACTTGGGAAAACAGTGTGGCAATTTCTTACAAAGCTAAATGATATGATTTAACCATCACACACGTAGGTATTTACCAAAATGATTAAAAATTTAAGTCCTGACAAGAACCTGTGCTTTAATATTTAGAGCAGCTTTATTCATAATTCTCACAAACTGAAAGCAACCAAAATATCCATGAAAAGAGAAGTTTATGAACAAACTCTAATACATCCATGTAGTTGAAAAGTATTCACTGATAAAATGATATGAACTATCAAGTCAAGAAAAAGCATGGAGGAACCTGAATAACATATGCCTGAGTCAAAGAGGCCAGTGGAGAAAGTCTGTACACTCTATATTCCCAGTGTATGACTTCTTGTAATAAGCAAAGCTATAAAACAAAACGATCAGTGATGGCCAGGGTTTGGCCAGGAGGGTGGCGAGGGAGAAATAGAGTACAGTGGATTTTCAGGGCAGTGACACTCTTGTGTGTGATGCTTTCATGATGGATATTAGGTATTAGACAAAACCCAAAGAATGTACAAGACCAAGAATGAGCCCACAAGTAAGGTATGGACTTCAGTTAATAATAATGCATCAACAGTTGTTCATCAGGTATGATAAATATATAACTAAAGATGTTAATAATGGTTTGACAGTGGGAAGACGGAACTCCTTGCTATAAACTCCATATTTTGTGCACCTAACACTGTTCTAAAAATAAACTTCAGTAGTTTAAAATAATTTAAGCGTTTACATGGTTTTATAAACATTCTATAAAAATATACAGAAATGCTCAAGTTAAATGCTATTAATGGGAAAAAAGAAAGGCAATAGTGCTACTGGAAGAAGAAAATCTAGCCAGATTTAATCAAATCAGTAAGATCTAATTGATCAAATCAGTAAGATCAATAATTATTGATCCAATAATTGACTAATTGAAATGTTAGATGTGGCTATGTGGAGACCTGTGAATGAATGCAACACAGCAAGTCTGAAGCACCAAGCACACTGAAACACAGTAGGTGCTCACCTAGTGTTTGTTTCCTTTCCCTGAATGATGCTGAAACTTTTGGAGTTCAGCCTTAATGAACTTAAAGAATAGTCAAGACTATTCTCTCTCTATCCAGTAGGTTTTTACACAATCCCTTTTGCTAAAACCCATCTTCCCTCTATTATCTTTTGGCTAACATTTGTTGTCCGGACTCAATTTTGATAGTTTTCTCCAGAAGTATTTCTTGACTCCCAGAAGTTTCTTGGTTTCTATTTCCAGGAATTTTCGTAATATCTTACAGTCATCTCAACACAGTGTGTGTGTGTGCATGCATTAACATGGTAAGTGTATCAGTAACATTCCCTGGATGTCATAAGACAGACTGTCTTACATGTATCTTTAAGTCCTAACTAAAATTATAATTTAAAATGCTGAATAGATTAAGATTTTCTAACAATTACTAATCCCTAAAAGTTACTAATCACAATTTTTACTGCTACGATGGTTCACTGATTGGCAGTCTATTGACTGGAGGAATATATTTGCATCTTTAAATGACTGTTGAGAACAATGGACTAACTGAGATATGTTACCAATTTATTAACTGAGGAAAATGGAAAGAGTATTTTCTAAATATTTCATTTAACAGATGAGGAAACCCTAGGTTGTGATAATTTAAGGAACATAAAACTGGACTCCCTCATCTTTGAACTCCCTGCCCAGTAATCTTTTGACTTAACCATGCTGTTCTTGGAGAAAAATTATTGCAATGAGTATAAATAGTTCTCAATTATTTATGTGGAAAATAAAAGAATGAAACAAAAGGTTGATGTGGGACCTCCTTAGTTTTAATATTCTATCAAGTCCTCAGAGTTATTACAATAAAACCCCAATGTGTAATAACTTATCAAAATTTGAAATCAGCATGGTATTTTGAATACTCAGGAAACCCATGAAATAAAAGGTCATCTTACTGTTTTGTGATTGGATAGATCTGTTTCCTGGGAATTTGTCTTCTTAACTGCTATTCTTCCAGTATTTTATAAATACATGTTGACTGACTTATTTTATATTTGCTTTAAGATACCTGGATAGCTAAGTCCAAATTATGAAGTGATATAATTTAAATACATGAAAGTATATAACCAAATCATCATGGATTTTATTATTATACCTTTATATTTATGATTATCTTGTTTAATTCTTCGAGGATTATCAGTGATGATTTTCATTCTTTTAAAATAAAAAAGACTAATATTTAATCATTTCTCCAATGCAGCAGTAATTCTTAAAGATTATTTAGAAAAATAAAGCTGTTTGTTTTAGATTCTGTGCATATTTTGTATCCTCAAATGATTTTCCCCATTATAGGAGATGTGCATTTGTATATTTCTTTATTACCAAGGTTTTAAAAGAATTATACAGTACAGTGAGAAAAATGTCCAATTTCTCTCTTGCATGAAATATCTGAGCTAATAATTGGACTAGGAGAAGTAGAATCTTTATTTTCATTAGACTTCCCTTTTCAACAAAAGCTTTGTTAGCCTACTGAGTCATGACAAGTAATCCTTTATATATTAGGGTATGCTGTTCTTCCTGATGAACTTACAAATTAAAATGTAACGTGAATTGATGGCCCTGGGAATAGTGAGGAAGAGCCATTGATATGGGAAGGGATCTATAATTAAACCAAGATGTACATTTTAATTATAATTTTATCAAACTGATAATATAGAATAAAATACAGTTGGAGAACTCCAAGGAAGTCATAATAAAGAGCCTAAGAAAGCCACCTTGTAACCCTTGTTGTCTCCTCTACCTTCTGTTGCCAGGCTCTCCCCTCCCAAGCCTTATTTTAATGTATCTTGCCAAGGATTAGAAAATAATCAAGTGATTTTTCACCACACTTATCCCAGGCTAAAGTAATTATTCATCTGTTTTTCTCTTCTGCTTCCTTTTTTATTTTCTTAAACTTGGTTTGCTCAAGAGTAAAATGAACCATGGTACTTATCGGCTCAATGCATACACAAGCGATACTGAAGGCAACTGCCAGAGTCTAAAGCCATAGGTTAGCTGCAAATCCATTTGCAATTTTAAATAGCTGGGGAAAAATTCTTGGTGAGTCGTGATAAAGCTGAACAATAACTGCAGAAGGCACAAAATAAGACAATGTAATTTGCATTAATATGTCATGAGATAGATTTACAGAAAGCTAACACAAGTAAAAAAGATTTCCTGTAAGATAATCAAAGCCATATTTGCTGTATAAAGAAGATTCTTTGTATAGCTAAGAAATGTAAGGTATGTTAAAGATTCTTCCCAACTCCAAAGCACTCGTAAATCAGAGAAATACTTGGAAGTTACAGAATAGACCATGGAAAATGTTTAAGTGTATATTTGGGAAAAAAATCTAGTGACATAATTTTCATTTAACCTCATAAGCTTTTTATGGTTTATTTTGTATAAATAAACTTTCAACTGCAGCATCCACAATTATACTGAAGGAAAAAACATTATTTTAAATAATTCTAATCTCACACTCTGGAACTACAATTTATTTTGCTACTTTCTTTTTCCTGTTTTATAAATATCCTTCCAAAGCTATGGTAAACTTCCATAAGGGAGCTCTGAAGTCAAATTCATTAAGCCATCATGGCATATCTTATTTCAAGATTTTTTAAATTAGCAGATCAATAACCTAACAGACCGTACTGACTCATTCAAAGCAATTACAAAGTATTGGTTCATTAATGGAGCTGTGCTAGCTTAAAATCTGAAGTGAAGTTCAATGTCAAAATATATTGTTCATTACTAGCATTTAAAACTGTATGTTTATATCTATATCATAAAATGTAAATAATAAATACATGTATAATATCTAATAGATTACATATGCATATATACACATATAATCTCTCCTACATTTTATCAATAAGTTGTATATGGTTTGAACAGGGTTTGCTATGTACAGGGTTTGGATCAATGTAACTGCTTTCACCAACACAGTTTAGCTAAAAATATATTTTGGAGAAACTCTAGTCCAGCCTAGGTCAAGTCTTTAAAAAGAATGAAAGAAAAGTTCTATATAATAAGTAGGAATAAAAATATGAAGTAGTATATTTTTGTTGTTTCTGTTCTATTGATAGCAAATAATATTTCAAGTAACAAAAAATTTTATGATAATAAATATAGAACGAATAAGAAAAATACAAAATTGCCATTCAAGAAACACTACAGTAGTAATTATTACAGGCAAGATTCAGCAAGGGATACTAAAAGTACTGGGTGAAGCAGGATATTTGCATAATCTCACAGTATCTCCTCTAATATATTTATTAGTTATGGAGGGAAAAATACTAACTTTATGGTGGAAAGACCTAGTACATGCTACTTTCACACAGATAAAATATATATCATTATCATGTACCCCGATATGATGTACTGGTAAGGACACAGCATAACTTTTGTAGTCTTTATGCCCAAAATTCAGAACCTTAGTCTAATCCTACATAAATATTACATAACCAAAAATGAGAGAGAGTCCACAGAACAAATAAATGTTACTCATAAAATGTTTCAAGATAATGAAAAACAAAGAGAGATTTAGCAGTGGTCACAGATTAGCAGAGACTAAGGAAACTGAGCATTTAAATACAATTTGATATACTAGCTTGAGTCCTGAAACAGAAGAATATTTGTGAAAAACTAGCAAAATTCCAATAATGTCTCATATTACTTAATATTACTGTACCAGCGTTAAACTGTACAAAGTTTACTATGGCTACGCCAGTTGTTAATATTGAAAAGCTGGATAAGGGGTACATACAAAATGTACCATGTTCGCACCTTTTCTGCTACTCAATAATAATTCAAAGAACTTTTTAAAGTCAAAACTTCAAGTAGGTCATTATATAAATGAAGGCAACATGCTCCAAAACTTTCTTTGTAACTACTGAATTATTTATTACCTTTGCTAAATTTAAAATTATTTGCTATAGTTTTTTCTCCAAATACAATGAGAATATATTACTTCTCCATATTTCATTATCAATAATAGAAACCAACAACTTAAGCCTGTTTTCTGTCATCATTTTATTTACCTAACCTAAAAACTTTTTGTCTATTATAGTATTTCATCAAACTCAAGACAAGCATTTATTGATTGCCATTATTTGCCATGTACTGAAGAAGCTATCAGATGATTACAATACATTTGCTTGCATAAGCTAATGAAAACTAGGAAAGTTTATGTAATTTACATCTTCTATGCCCACTCTAACCCATTATATATTAAAACTGTTTTGAGAATTATTGCTACATTTGAATGCATTTCACAGTTACATTCATGGGGGAAAACTTTGTTAGCATCGAGAAACTGTGAAAAACCTAAAGAATTTTACTGTAATTAGGTTTGTACATAATGGCATAAGGTCATATAAGCATAAGAGTAAAATAAATTATCACATAATCGACATTTTGTACTATGACCATCAATACCAGCAAACAGCAAGTGAGAAGCACAATAGAATGTTCAAAGCTCAGAAGTAAAGCACAATAGACATTCCCTGGTTAGCAGAAGAGCAGAAGTACTTTAAAATCACTTACAGGGAAGTAGCATTCTAGAGATTCCTATCTTAATACCAATTTTATTAATTTCATGTTTTTACTGATAAAATTGGCTGGCCACAGTGACTCCTGTCTGTAACCTCAGCATTTTGGGAGGCTGAGGCAGGCAGACTACCTGAGGTCAGCAGTGCAAGACCAGCCTGTTCAACGTAAGGAAGCCCTAACTTTACTAAAAATAGAAGATAATTAGTCGGGCGTGTCTGTGCGATCCTGTAATCCCAGAGACTTGGGATAGTTAAGCACAATAATTGCTTGAACTCAGGTGGCGGAGGTCGCAGTAAGCAGACATAGAGCCACTGCACTCCAGCCTGGGCGACAGGGCGAGAGTCCATCTCGATAAAAAATAAATTTAAAAAAATTGTTTTAATTAAAAATTAAGTAAATCATTTTCTATTCTCATTTAACTAGATTTTATAAAATATTTCATTTTAAGAAACAAACAGTACGGTACAACAATAAAACAGACGGGTGATAGTGCTGCCTCAACAAGCTCAAAATGTTTGTCAGCTTCCAGGAGAAGGTCCACTTGGCTTACAATATATGATGGCATATATGCATTTGCGCATATATATATATGTATATATATATGAGATTCAGGAATTATTTATGTCAACTATGTAAAAAAAAGGCAAAATCCTTTACAGTCCAAAATTTGATATTAATTACTTTTTTCTGTTAATTTTCTTTTGTCACATTTTAACCAATATACTCTCCTAAATACATCATTTCATAAAGCAAACAAAGGGTTAAATTAGATTTCAGAAAATGAAAAAGAAGATTGTGGAATGGAGACAAAACAAACCGGGTAAAAGGGATTTGGGATATCCAATACCCAGTAAGGTGGATAAAGGAAAAGAAGATAAAACAAGGCTAGTAAAAAAGGTCAGAGACCTGGGAAAGATTAAAGATCCAAAAAAAATGAAACAAGGTAGAAAATTTTGAATCTGAACAATGTATGTCACTTTTTTTTTTTTTGAGACAGTGTCTTGCTCTGCCACCCAGGCTGGAGTGCAATGGCATGACCTCAGCTCACTGCAATCTCCACCTACCGGGTTCAACCAATTCTCCTGCCTCAGCTTCCCAGGTAGCTGGGACTACAGGTGCCCACCACCACAACTGGCTAATTTTTTGTCTTACTAGTAGAGACGGGATTTTGCCACGTTGATCAGACTGCTCTCTGGTCTCCTGACCTCAGATGATCCACCCTCTTGACCTAAAGTGCTGGGATTCCAGGCATGAGCTATTGTGCCCAGCCTGTATACCACTTTTACAATCAGCAGACACCTAGCAAATACAAATAAATAATGAAGTTACAATTTTTCCTAAAAATGTTTGTTTACTTTTATTCGTAAGTAGGAACAAAAATATGAAATAGTATATTTTTGTGTTTTTTTGTTCAGAGGAATAGTACCTAGCCATATTTTCTGTCACAAAAGGATGTCATAAAAAAAGGTATACAAATAGCTAAGGGGTAGTAACGAATTTTATTTAAATCTCATAGATACAATATAAAATATTAATCTGATACAACAGAAAAAAAAAAGTTTAGTTAAAAATGGAGAATTTAAAAAAAAGCCCAAAAGCCACCAGGTGAGCTCCAGGTGGATAACATTTTAGGCAATGTGATAACCAAATCGGGCCATATTTTAAAGAATCACTATTTTTTTCTGCCTGAAGTTGACATGCAATGATCAGTGAAGTGTTTTAACAACTATGTAACTCTTCTTTCATATTCCTCCTCTGGAGTCAAAATTAGATCTAAAGTGGAAACAAGTTAAAGAACCCTCTACTTTAGTGATCGCTTTACTCAAACGTTTCCAGTACCTAACACCTTCAGAAATTGATTTGAATTCCTTCATTATGTTTATTTCTATATTCCATCACCTAATCCGTACTTGACACATTATACATGTTTAAATATTTTCCGGGTATCTACATGGACATCTGGATGGATCGTGTAATGTTTTTGCCTTTCCACACATATTATTTAATGTAGTCTACTTTGAGTTGATATTTATATTTGTATGTTTATGTATTTTTCTAAAAAGGAATTACATGTTAAAACATTTCAGAAACATTTCAGAAACCAGGGCTCTATCTTTGGTGGAGAAAGCACTAATATAAATCCAAGGTAAGCATCATAAAGCAGAATGACTCAGCCTGCAGGCAAGTTCCCATAGCATATGAGCTTTTCAGTGCACATCTATTCAAGCATGGGGCGTGTACTGGTTGTCACACAAGAAGTTCATAGAATATAAATAAACCCAGATAAAATTACTTGCTCCCAAATATTTTATTCTGCACTATTTTTTCCCTGTTCACAGGCCAAGACACTCTACTAAGGGGAAAATAATCAACATATTACCTAGGTGATTAAAACCTTTTAATTCAAAGTCAGAATTTATCATCACAAGTAGAAATCAAACTTAAGGTAAAATATTCTAGCTACTGAAATCTCTCTTATAATATAAATCCCCCGGATGAGCTTCAATTATATCCAGGTCATCAAAAACATAGGTTAAGCACTTGAGTAAATATTTTATTTATCTTTGTGAAACAACTAAAAGAACATCTATAACTTCTTAACTCCATGGGATCAAAGATGGTCTCAGCAGGCCAGAACTTCTTTTTGATCTGGTCCCAATTTCCTCTAATTTTAATGCAGGGTTGGTGATATCTGGCTGCGAATCTAGACTGTACTATTCATTAGCTCTCTGTTCTCAGATTTAATGTACCCAAGTCTCAAATTGCATAGCCGTAAAAACTGAATGTTTTGTTTTCTCAACGTATTGTCTTTGACATTGGACAATTTTTCCTAAATGAGAAAAAAATACGGCAAAAAATTCTGTAAGATATTTATCCTCCTCATCAACTGATTTGTTTCCCACCCCTGAAAGCCACCTTCCCCAGCAGCTCTGAGAATGACACCTGTCCACTGTTGCAGCAGTTGATTTGCTTCCCTGCTTGTTTCCTTTTCTCTTTGAAATCTTACAACCTAACTAAGGCTTTGCTGCCCACTGCAGGTGGAGAGGAGAATAAATCAATTCCCTTTGCCTGAATTCAGAAGCTTTATCTCAAGTGTTTTGTTAGTTATTCTGCTACTAATTAAAGAATCTCATTTATAGATATTATCATCCTATGAATTCAATACTAGCTTAATAGGTATAAATAAGTTTTGATCAACTATTAAATCCATAATAACTGAGAAAAATAACAAGGACTTAGACAATGTACATTAATAATTGTTTGCTTGAAATTATGACTCTATAGACATTCATACAAATGTTTAGCTGTTAAATTCAGTTCTTATATTTTCAACTATTTTCATGTTAGAATTGTTTAATGAATTTCTTCAAAACTTGTAATGTGTTTCAGTAGTTGCCTAGGATGGGACCAAGTATTACAATAGGCAATAAATATATTTTGAATAAACAAATAAAGGGATCTACACTAATACACAAATACATGTAAAAACCCAGACTGGCCTTATAACAAACTCGGTGACTAGTTCAATTTGAACAGGTCCTACGGTATTTTAGAAGACAGATGGTTTACTGCCTATCATAAATATATAAAATGAACCAGAAAATGTAATAGTTGAATGCACTATTCATTTTAACAGTAATAGAATGTGTTGCAGCATTTTCCTGAAAATTTCTACTACAGTAAAATTTTGTTGCAGATTTTTTTTAAAGAATTATAAAATATTTTCTCTACTACCCTTTTGTTATGCTGCATATAGTCATAATTAAGGGTATCCTCAGCTGGTTAAAAGAGTTCAGTTTTGTTATATCTTCAGTTATTATGTTAGTTAAAATCGGTTTATACCTTTAAAAATGAAAAAGGTGTACTGGAATTATTTGTTAACTGCACACATTTGTTCTTTAAGAAATTCATAAGATCAAAGAATCATGTTTTTTTAAGCTGAAATAGACTTTCAAAGATGGTAAATGTAAGAAGTTTGTTTTGAACCTGTGCAATTATAACAATGACCTTTAATTCTTTCCTAATGGCCTAGATGGAATTAATTGGTTATTTCAATATCAGGGCTCATCTTGTTTGGAATTTTAAAAGTATCTCTTCTTTCTCATAATGGGTTCTATCAATCTTTTTAAACATGTTCTGAAAGCACATTTTTAAGAGCCTTGGCCTTCTTCTTCCTTTCATCTTTCTTCTACATTATTTGCAGTGAGGAAGAACCCATTTATGTTTATTTGTAATTCTGTTTTGGTCAAGCTATCATTTAGATCTTACTGACAGTCTTTTCTTTTAATTATGTTTCCTATATTAGGAAATTATTTTGATTGGAAATAGTATACTATTTACAAAAAATGAGAAACCATTTTTTGCTTATGGGAAGTTATAAGCTATCCAGTTTCTAAATAGCAGCTATGCTGCCATCTTCTGGTTATGTTGGAAGAATTTTCTTATGCTTATATGCTTTACTTTAAAATTCACCCTGATGTACTTTGAATTTTTTTTTATATATCTACTAAATGAAGGACACATATTAGAATACTCAGAGCACTGAATCTAGAGTTAGGTTAGCCTGAAGTCCTAAAGTAAATAAAAACTTCAGTCTTATAATTTTAAATATTATAATCGAATGGGACTCGAAAGATAAAAAAATAGTTTTATCCCATGATGAGTTACCTTGGAGGCCTGTGAGATTTTCTGACTTTTTTTTTTTGAATCTTATTACTCTTCATTTTTTTTCACAGCTTTTCAGTGTAGCAGCAAGATAACCACCATTCTCTCAATGAGTATGAAACTTTTCCAAATACACAATTCCTGTTAATATTAGTACTATATGTTATTTAGTGCTGTTTCAGATAGCAATGAACCATTTGCCAATTTAACTGGCTTATCTTCATTTGAAAACTCTGGGCCAAAGGCCCACAAAGGAAGGGTGGAAGGAAATGAGAGTTTCACATATCTTTAAGAGCTTTTTCATTTTAAGTGGTCATTAAGACTTATAGCAGTCTTTTTTTGTATGTTAGTGTAACCTAATGCTGTTCAATTTTTGTATGTGTGAAAATTCCCATTTACTCCATTGGCATTCTCATCCTAGTAGCCCTGAGGAAAAAACAGAACAATTTTATGAGATAAATTGATGTCTCACACCAAAAACTGATTTTAAAATGTAAGATATTACATACATTGCTTCAAATTCAAATGAGGAAGTACATTCAGTGGCTTCAAGCTCTGTGCTATTTTCAGATGACTATATGGGAGTATAAATCATAATAGCTCATTGAAAATCAGAATGCAAATGGCCCCAGTAAATGTTTAGCAACAGAGGATTTTCTCAACTGTTTATTAAGAGCAATCCAAAATCTAAAGCAGCTGAGACAGGTGCTAATTTCATTCCTGTTATTACTAATTAGTGATGAAATTTAATGGTGTTTCTAAGCAGCTCTGAAGCATTTGTCATATAAACATGGTTTAAATTTAAGGGGCATTAAAATCGAGTTTTTAAGCTTAATAGACTTGGGCAAGGTATTTTGAATAATCAACACCTCTGAGAGCATATGCCAAATGTAAATGGCACAATTGGACCATTAGTTGTGGGCACAAAAATGATCTTGTAACTTCTGGATACTGTGTGTGTGATATGGATTGTACCATACCTAGATAGGTGATTACTATTTGTTTACTAAAATACAGCACCTGAAATGCCCATTATTATTTTGTCATGGCAAAATTACTTTTAGTCTCCTATATTCACAAAAATTATTGTTATCATAAGTTGACAGATGCCAGTTGAATGGAAATTTTATCATCCCATAGCTTTACTATGTATAAAATGGATGTATCTATCTATAATATGTGCTGTTTGATCCATTTATCTGAGTTCCTTTGTTTTGCTTTCTTCAAATTACAAAGATATAATCTTTTTTCATATCCACAAACAAAAGTAAAACTCTTACTGGTCAAACTCATGATCTTCTATTATCAGCAGCAAAGCAGAACTAAATGGCCATACATATGTATATGTTATCAATATAAGTAGACAAACAAATGAACAGTTAGAAATATATGAGTATCAATATGTGTTTCCTAAATGTGTTTTATGCTGTTAAGAAAGATTATCTGAAATTCACTCCTGTTATACACATCCTAAACCTGAATCAAGAGGGAAAAATGTTTTTATTCAATATTTTTAAAAGTTTCAAATTCAGCTCAGAATATATAATCTTAGGGAAAAAAACCATGTAATGGTAAAGTATCTTATTTGTTCTTCTTTCTACATAGTTCCTACTTGGTTTCCATTAGATTAAAACCCAAATTCCAGTTAACTTTAAGTAAATGGACAAAAAGTATAAAATAGGTAACAATGTTAAGATTAAAACATTCATCACTATAAAAGTTTTGAGGATAAAATGGGACTTTTAGTTGTATGGTACTAGAAATAGTTAATGAAATTCAACCTACTATTTCCTAAAAAAGAAGAGTATCAAAGAGCTAAAGAATAATCAAAAAGAGCAAGAAACAGTAAGACTTAATCTGATTCCACCAACATGTATTGATCTCTTGTCATATGTGAGGCATTGGTCTAGGTTAAAAAATACGTGTTTGGCGTACATCCTGCCCTCAAGGCATTCAGAGCTCATCAAGTGAGTTAGACAGGTAAACATGTATTAAAACAATATGAGGAGGCCGGGCACGGAGGCTCATGTCTGTAATCTCAGCACTTTGGGAGGCTGAGGCAGGCGGATCACCTGAGGTTGGGAGTTTGAGACCAGCCTGACCAACAGAGAGAAACCACATCTCTACCAACAACACAAAATTAGCCAGGCATGGTGGTGCATGCCTGTAATCCCAGCTACCTGGGAGGCTGAGACAGGACAAGCACTTGAACCTGGGAGGGAGAGGTTGCCATGAGCCAACACTGCGCCATTGCACTCCAGCCTGGGCAATGAGCGAAACTCTATCTTAAATAATAATAATAATATGATGATGAATGTATATATATGGTGTTCCAAAAAGTACATATTGGGCACCCATTATTTATGCCCATGTTGACCATGGAAGGTGTCAACAAAAATGACATAAGGACTAGGCCTTAAAGGATGCTTAGATGTTTGCAAGGCAAATGAGTGGGCATTTGAAGAAACACAAGTAACATAGTGAAAGATATGGCAACTTAACAATTGATGTATTTTGGGTGCTGGTAGCAGAGGCAAAAGTGAGTGTATCAATGTGGTTAGAACAGAGAAGGAATGTGGCGATATGTACAATAGAAAAATAGGTAAGTGAGGTATAATGAATGATAAGCTAATCAAACAAGGAGAATTTAGACTCTTTAAAGAGATGAGTCTTGACGATAAAAATGAATAACATTATTTGTACACGTGAGATTTAATCTGATCTTCAAAAGAGCCCTGAAAAGTAAGAATTACTACATTCTCAGTTTTACGGATAATAAAACCAAGGCTTACAGAAGATAAATATTATATCTGGAATCAAATTTGTAGTAACTCAACCTGTATATCTCTGTAAAGGTCTTATCTCTTCTGACAAACTGCCAACCTGACCAGAATGGTGTTTCAAAAGATAACTTTACTGACAGTGCTAAATGAGAATAAATTGAAGGGAAGAGAAACTAAAAGGGGAAGATAATAGTTCAGAAGATGCCGCAATAATCTAAACCAGAAATATCACAGGTCTAAATGAGTGGGGGAGTGGAAAGAGCAGAGGCAGCAGCTTTACCTTAAAACCAAGAACCTTGAGCTTCAATGTCCTCACTGGCACAGGCCACTGCCAAGCCCCTGGGAGGAGCCCTAGCAAGGGCTGCACATGATCATACATGTTTATGAAATGTGAAAATACTTTAACTATGTAGAGCTAAGACTTCTGTCTCTTTCCGCTTTGTCTTCCAATCTGTCACACTTTTGATCCTGTCCTATGGTGTTGGAAAGGCCATGTGTATTTGGAGATCTGGCTAGGGAAACATTTTGAGAATATATGTAGTTTAGAAATAGTGGGATATATTGAGTTTTAGAATAGTGGGACTTAACTATCCCATTGTAGGAAAAGTTTTTAGGATTACTATCACCCATATGTTAACTCATCCAGCTTTGAAATACTGTTATAGGGCTAGAGATCTGATCACAATATTGAGAGTTGCTGATACCCAGCCAATGGGGTATTTGGATAGTAGAAGTAAAAACAAGGTTTGAATTTTAAGGAATGGAAAACGTGTTTGGAGCAAATTCTGAATCATCAAACAAACACATCATAAGCATAGTATTATGTTATTATTGATACTTAGTGAAAAAGGGATGACAAAAAGGAATATACAAACTAGGTAATGAAGCATATACAATTATAAACATGTCATTAACCTTTTCGTTATTTTTGATGGAAATAACATAAAATAATTTGATTCGTATTTTTTTCTTTTTCTTTTCTTTTTTTATTTTTTTGAGACCGAGTCCTGCTTTATCTCTAGGCTGAAGTGTTGCAGCACGATCAGGCTCCTAGGATCAGGCAATTCTCCTGCCTCATAGTATCAGGTAGCTGGAATTACAGGCACCCACCACCACACCCAGTTAATTTTTAAAAATTTTTGGTAGAGATGGGGTTTCACCGTGTTGGCCAGGATAGTTTCTATCTCCTGACCTTGTAAGATAGAAAGCCTCCCAAAGTGATGGGATTACTTCAGCCTCCCAAAGTGCTGGGATTACAGGCATGAGCCACTGAGCCCGGCCAGTATTTCTTTGTTGCAGGACATAAACCTCCAGCAGCACTTCAAATTGCAAATACACCTCTGTATGAAGTTGCATGCTTTATGTTTCCCATTGTATCAGATTATGTCTTACCACATCTGACACATCTTCTGACAGTGTCTGGGAGTTCCAAACTAAACAGTAAGTAAAATTGCCACTGACATAGCAAAATGATCCAGCCATACTAGAAAAAAAAAAAAAAGATTTCTAGTATCTCTAGAGAAACTATCATAGGATTGTTTTTATCTGAAGAAGCGATCAATGACTATGCACCACCGTCACAAGGAAAAAGAAAGAAAATATATAGAATTATAGAATTGTGCTAAGAAAAAGGTAGTTATTCTTCTAAATTTTAAGGTATTTTTCAGTTTTTTAAATATGCAATTTATTGTGATTTCCTTATACATTCTAATCAAATATTCACTTCTAAACAGATGCTGTATTCTTAAAGAGAATCCCCAAGTTGATACCAAGTTTTGGTTCTAAAACAAACCATTTCCTCAGTTAAAAGAAGAAAAAAAAGAGGCTGGGATATCTGAGAAACATTTTAAAGAAAAACTTGCTAATACTTTTTAATACAGTGGCAGGGAGAGTAAGATAAAATTCCATGGTGCCTATCATGGATAGAGTACTGAAAAGGATTCTAGGTCTGCATAGAAGACAGTTCAATTTTAAATATGCGATGTCTGAAGAATCAGTGAAAGCAAGGGAAGAAATATCCAGGAGGAGGTTGAAATGACGGCTCTCGTTCAAGAGAAAATGGAAAAATAGTCATGTAAATTTAAGGAAACTAAGCATTTGGTGACAACTAAAGCTAAGAACATAGATGAAAATGCTCAGGGAGGAACTTTTCAGTTGGAAGAAATGAATAGAGGTACAAACTAGAGGTACCTGTAGCCTGATAAATGTGTGGAGTAAGATGAGGAACCAAAGCATATCTGAGAAGGAAAACAAACAATAATGCCATTCAAAAAGGTAGGCAAGATTCAATAGAAAGTTGAATTTGAAAGGTAAAGTCAGAAAGGAGGTCGTGAAAAATTCAAAAATAGCAAAGTCTTCATGAATCCAAGGGCAATGAGGGCTGAGAAAAGGATGCTAGTGTTTCGGGGTTCCTTTAAACCACTTTATTGGGGTATGATTTGGCATATAGAAAGCTATATATATTCAATGTATACAACTTGATGAGTTTGGAGATAAGTATACACCATTACACCATCGTGACAATCAAGGCCATAAACTTACCCATCACCTGAATAGTGATATTTAAAAGGATGCTGGTAAACTCAATGTAAGAAGTTTTTATCAAGTAATAGAGATGGAGGATCGAACATGGTTACCTGAATAGTAGATGGGATATCTGAAGACAAAGACAGTAGCTACATGCTTTAAAGAAATATATGGGGAAGGAAGAAAAAACACATTTAAGAAGAGAATGTTACAAAGTATTTGGTAGAGAATTAGCTTAATTAAAAAAATGCAATATACTCATAAAATATCTGGATTTAGACCAAAGTAGTAATACCCTAGGTGGTAGAATTTCAGGCAGTTTTTTTTTTTTTGCATTTATTCAAAATTTTCCAAAAAATAAAATTCTTTTATAAGAAAATACTATAAATTACATATTTAAAATAGGTAAAGCAAATTTACAAAATTTAAGATGGTAATTATTAAGGAATAAAGTAATATTTAAGATTGATTAGAAGGTTCTGGAAGATAAGATAAATATTAAAGATAATAAATGGAGCAAAAATCTAGAAAAATGAGAAGAGTGAATAATCCTAAACTGATGAGGCTAGACTTGATGAAAAGAATCATCTTCCGTCATAAAGTTGGGAAGGAAGTAGTAATGCAGTTAGAAAATGATGAATTTGAGGTGAAATAAAAGTTAAAGGGTTAATGTCTGAATACACTAATGTTCTTGATCATATTAAAGATTCATATTTCAGCAAAATATGAAAAAGTCAAAAGAGAATTGGAATCTCACAGAATAGCCACCAGGGAGAAAGGACAAGGAAGTGACATATAATAAAAAATTTACCAAGTGATATTGAGGCCCAAGCAGTGTCTGATAATGATAAGTCTTAATGGTGCAAATCAATAAATTAGTATTGTTATTTTGTTCAATAACATTGTAGGGGAGGAAGTCTTTATTCACTCCTCACTAGATTTATGGCTAAGACATATATAATAAGAGAGATCAACAAAGGAAATCATATTTCTTTAATATGAGTTATCTGGCACAGGCGCCTTCAGAAATGAAGACTCAAAGAAATAGAGAAACCTGTGTATTTTTATGCTAAATTTGATGAAGTCAAGAGTTGTGAAGTATAATTGGACAAAGGGGATATGATCTAATGGTAATAAACTGGGGGAATTTAGCAAGGTTTGTTTGTTCAGATTCCTCTCTGTGTCTTCGAGTCCTCAGACGTAAGTACATTCCTTTCCTCCAAAGATAAGAAAGGGGCTTCTCAGATAAGAATCTTAAGACCTGTTTCATGGGAGAAGATCAGAGAATAACCTTTCTACTCCTGCTATTTTTCTCAAATGTTAAGATGCCATATTTTGGGGTATCATGTTCTAAATTCTTTCAGCATGCTGCAGCCTAGAAGTAAAAATGGAGAAGGAAATGGTTGTGTGGAATAAGCCGTATGTAGAGAAGAGAACAAGAAGGAAGTTAAGTCATTGCTGAGAGTGCAGGTAAAATAAACTGATTTATGAGACAGACACAGCAAACTGAAAGCAAAATCAGGTAGAGGTCTTGGAAATAAAGATATCATCAGAGATTAGACAATATCACCCAAATTACCAAAGTGTAGTGGATGGGAATCTCTAATCCTGAGACATAATGGAGATCAAACATTTTGTTTTTTTCTTTTAATGTTTTAAAAAATATTTTGCTCTCAAAAATATTTTGAAAGTTGAGACATTTTGCACATAGATTCCCATTCTAGGAATTAACAAAGCATCAGAACATTATTCCTCTTATTATGAAGAGAATGACTGCAGAATCAAAACTTATATATCTCCTCGACACATTTTAAAAGTCATTTGACCATGATGTTCCCTCCAATTAATATATTTTAAAAATAAATGCAATTAACTTCCACATAGGAAACAAATGAGAAGGGTTTGCAGTCAGGTTGAAGGGTACATTAAACACTAATAGATTAGGTTGAGATGTATGTTTTGGAAGGAGAGTTAAACTTAAAAATTAAAGATGTCATAGAGAAAGCAATTATAGAATATAGCTCTTTAAATGAGTTAATCAATAGAATAGAATTGAAGACCACTTGAATTTGAAAGTCTTGAGTTCAGAATGGATTATTCAGAGGATACTGAAGTTACCCACAATCTTTTGAAGGCTTAAGGGTAGAAAGGGACTCTAAAGGCTAAGCCAAAGTCTTTTAAAAATGGAAGTTACAACTTGCAAATCAGTAAGCATAGCTTTTGAAAGAATGATATACTATGTCTCCCTTGGGGAAGATAAGAGTCATAAGCTAAGTGTTGTCAGTTCAATACTCCATAAACACTAATGAGAACCAACGTAGAGCCAACAAGCACTAATGCTAAAATTCACAAGAGACTGAACTGTCTCTTTGCAAACAATTAAAAAGGTGGGTGGGCATTAGGGGAAGGTTCAGCTTTAGTAAAATGTTAGAAATAAAATGATGTCCCAATAAACATAAATAAAGAGATAAAAGTAAGAAGAGAGTTTGAGGCTGTAACAAAAGAACAATGCAAGGAAGACAAAGTAATCATCTAAAGGGAATCCAAACTGAGAGAGACTAAATGGAGAGCTTTCATTTTGAACTTTGATTAATCACAAAGACAAAAGGACTTAGAAACATAGAGAAAAAGGACAAGGATTTAACCTGCCTCAAAGTACAAACAGAAATTCCATGCAGCCTACAAATTTTCATTTTCAACTATTCGTAAAGGTGGATGAGCCACTTAACATTCTTGTCAAGAGAAAAAATAAATAAA
Source organism: Cheracebus regulus (assembly GCA_963574635.1). Lineage (NCBI taxonomy): Eukaryota > Metazoa > Chordata > Mammalia > Primates > Pitheciidae > Cheracebus > Cheracebus regulus. The sequence goes on from CAUYQU010028079.1 coordinate 96,561, forward strand.
TAAATAAAATACTGAATTCCAGAAGAGATTTCTGTCAAAATAAGTAAAATAAAGTTTCCAAAGTGAAATACATTTTCACAGCTCTGCACACCAGACTCCTTTGGGATTATATTAATGCCAAATTTGTTTTACAAAATGTTTGATTAGCCATGCAGGGTGGTACTAGCTACTCTGAGGTGAGGCGGAAGGATGTCTTGAGTCAAGGAATTCCAGACGGCTGGGAGCTATGATTGAGTCACTGCACTCTAGCCTGGGGACAGTGCAAGATCTTGTCTCTAAAAAAAAATTTAAAAATATTTAAGGTATTCCCAAGTTTTGCTAAAATCTTTGCTTTATTTAACATTTCATAAATGTATATGAAGTCAGCCATTTGGAAAGAAAGGGGACTAGTGTGACTCGGAATTGCAGGTTCCTTGGAGAAAAAGGGAAAAAGCAAAGGGCCAACTGATTAAATGATTTTAAAAGATCTTTAAATGATTTATAGATAATGAATTATAATTCTGTAAAGAGAATAGATTATTTGAAACTGAATAGATGAAGAAAGGAAGGATCATTGTCTATGGACCATGAGTACTTGAAGACAGAAACCACTTGTTTGATCTTTGTAGTTCTGTCAGCACGTGGTAAATACCTGATAAATGTATTTTGACTGATTGAATACTTCATTAGTATTAGGTGTTTAATTATTTTTGCCCAATTTATGTAATGTTGAAAAGTGTTTAAGGGTCAATAAAGGAGCTTGTCCACATCTCTGATAGCAGTACATATACCAAGCAATTTAAAGCTTATAAAATGATAACCACTCAAAATTTAATAAGTATTTCTCAAGGGATATGTAACACAAACATTTACATTTCTAAAGTAAGGAGATAAATGATTATTTGAGCTTTTTGACAACTGTCCAAGCACTAATCTCTTGGTTCTATACTAAGAGTTTAGAATACATTTAAATAAGAAAATGATATAAATGAAAAAGCCACTCAACTGATTTTTTTTTTTTTTTTTTTGCATTTGAGAAGGAAAAATGAAGCATTTAAAGTCATCTTACAGCAAGAGTCAATATTAGGCACTTCCATCATCTAACAACTTTGATTTTAGAGGTCTTTTTAGTGACAAATATAAATGCAATTTTTAAATAGTGAATACCCTGTATACATTCATAGAGAGGAAAATGCTTTCGTATATATAAGTCCTCTCTGATGAAGTAAAGCTACCAGATTTAAGCTGACCCACTTTTCTCTCTGCTGCACAGGTACAAGCAAGCTAAAGGGGATTAAAAAAACAAAGTTATCTTTCAATATAGAACAGGAATGAAAATGCACTGTACCTAAACTCCAATGGGATTTTCCTTTTGTTAAAGATTCCCCTTCTATAACCTGTTCTGAGTTTATAAAGCATACTAATCTCACTGTGGCTCTTATTACATCTCTTTGGTTGTTAATTTTTAATAATCTGTACAAAGGCAAGTTTACCAAAGTATATATAATGAGAGCGTATTTCTGTGACCATTGGAGAGTAAGTGAACAAAACTTTTGCTGGACTAAGAAAACTAGTTTTACTTGAAATTCTGACAATTCAACAATTCATTTTATTAACTGGGTATTGAGAAAAAAATAGTCTGTTTCATCTTATGAATTTCAAATTGAATTTATTTAGCACCAATTGCTTAATTGTGACTTGAGTTTCTTAAGGTGTATTCCAGTGTATTTGAATATTATCTTTCATCTCCTTGAATTAGTACAGATGCAGTCTGGTCCAGATGTGAGGTCCAATAATGATAATTTAAACTTGTTTAAAATTGCTTTTGTGTTACTCCTGAAATACAAATAATGTAATGGAACTCTTTGAGATCAAGATTTCTGTGGGTTGACAGGACCCCTGCTGTTTCTCTCATTTTTCATCTCAGTATGTCCACACTTAGTATTCTTGGCAGTTGTATAAACTAAGATGTCCTTAGGTCAAAAGGGCACATAATTAATTATAGTTTTCTCCCTGCCTCCTTACAATTTGAGGTTAATGCACTACCTCATATAAGGCAATAATTTGCTCCTAAAGTAACCACATAAACCAAACTTAATCTCTGGGTTCCAAATGTGAAATATCTTATTGTTCTAATGTTTGGATGATCTGCACTTTATACATCTCTGGCTCTATAGCCTAGGGAACTCTAATAAATCTATGTTCAGAAACTTTTTGTGGGAAAGCTTAGCCATATAGTAACTCACATCACACAAAGGCCAGGATGCTAGGAACTTTTTTATTAAATTCAACTCTCCATAGCCAGTATCCAGGACAGGACCTAGCTTAAAGTTGGATCTCAACAAATGCTTGTTGAATGAATATACCTATCAGCTTTTTCTCCATGTATTCTTTGAGGACCTGTAACACATGCTGTCAATCTCCTACTTCCTCACAAAAAAAATTCTAATAAAACAAACTCACAATTTTTTATTCATTCTTTCTTTCTCATATACATAGTTTATTTTGCATTACATCAATAATGCATATGATCAACAATCCTGCAGGATGCAGGATGTGCACACGTACCCTAGAGCCCAAATACAATAATAAATAAACCATATTATTTGAGCTATTTTAATAGTACTAAATACTATACTGATACTAGTTTTAAGCATGATAAGATGAGCAAATTTACTATTATTGAACTACATGGAATTTGGTTGGAAAACCTAGTTTTACAAAATATTTTAATCTGATCCAGCAAAATCTAAGACATAATTTGCAGCACATCCGTAACTGTTCATTATAAATTTTAAAATCTATAATTATGTATTGCCAGACATGTAAGAATTATGCAAGTAGAAAGATATACTAAATCACTGAAAACGTTGGTGGTCTAATAATGGAGTAATCTGGGGAAAATACTAATGTTATCTTAGCTCTCACTTAACCAGACATTCCGATTCAAAAAAAAAAAAAAGCAAGCCAGTAAACAGTTCAGTGATAATCATCATTGGTAGCAAAAAATGTCAAACTCCTATCAGAAACACAAAATTTTTCAATTACACTCAATATAGCCACAGAATTGAAGAAACTATTTTTTCATTAGATTGTCTCTTAGTATCTACAATTCAGAAATAATTACTTTTCTTAAATTAATGAGATATTACTTCCAACAATAGTTTTGCTGCCTTTTCTCATTTTAAATATATCAGTGAAATTTTAACTTATAATGATCATCCCAAATAGGTAAACATTCATGGCCAGCAGACTTAGTACTGTTTTAATAAGGCATCTGACAGATAAATATAATTGTAACTGATGCCTTCTTGATATCTAGGATCTCTGCCTAATATACCAATGATGTCTGTAAGGGGAAAACAAAATTTTAATTCACAAATGCAGTTTTTCTCTTGTCTTTCAGGAAAGAAACCAGTTTTCTTCTCAAACTAATACATGCCATTATTAAAGGTAAAAATATGTAACAAATCAAATAAGAAATAAATGTATCATTTAAAGAGAAGCTTGTGAGTTTTATGTTAATGAGCTTGAAATATTTTAATGAAATATCAGAAAGATCCTGACATTGTAGTTTTACAATACATCAGAGCAGACAAGAGATCTAGATTTTGTTTAGTGTTAAGCATGATAAGATGAGCAAATTTACTTCTATCTCAATAGAAGTTTGTGGGTGCCTATCTTAACTGAGTTCTTATTGGAGCAATGGAACAAGAACTATGCTCACATTACTGCATTTCAATGTTAAAATGTACATGGTCCAAAATGTAGTACGTGAGTTATATATTTTTTTAATGCACAAAGGTTATTTGATGGCTGTTTTTTATCAGCTTCTAACCTCAGGAAAAACTATTTTTCACTAGAATCAAGTACTGCTATGTACGTCCAGTCTTATCTCTCTGCATTTCTCTTTCAGTCCCATGGAGCTATTTTAGCTGAAAGAAGCTTTGACTCTAAAACAGGACAAGATAATACGTAATCATGTAATATTTCATACTATAGCAGTACATTACACTGCATTCCCATCCCTAAAGCCTACTTGGAAAAGGCTGGAAATATGGATCCAGCCATTGAATCACATATTAAAGTATCAGCACACAGGAAACTTAATCCAAAAGTTTAGAAGGGTAAATTATCTACTAAAACTGTGAATTTATGAATGTGTTCTAAAATTTCTGTGAACAAAAAAATTTATATGGTTGTTAACAACATTATAAATTTTTAACCAGGAAGAAAACTGCTATCTTTCCTTAACTCTTTTGAGGAAGACTCTCAGAGTTTATGTCAATCAGTGCTTGGCACATAGTAGGTGTTGAATAAATATTTGCTTAATACATACATAAAATTTTAAATGATTTGGGGGGAGAAATCATAGTATGAAACTCATGAATATAAAAGCATTTAATCTAAACAAGACTTTGAGCTAATACAAAGTTTACTTCTGTAGCATACCATGCACTTGGAAGAGATATGAGGTGTGCTTTTTATATATAAAATGTTTGATTATAATCTCATGATTCAAAATAGAATTTTTATATTATGTTAAATTTTACACAAGCAATTGAAATGTTTACCTGATAGAAGAAATTTTTTGTTAAGTATTATCATATTATTGTCCAAAAGGTGAAAATATGATCATGTATAAAATATGTTTAAAAATCAGTGATATTAATACCTTACATTTGTAAAATATTGTACAGTTTATATACTGCAATTATGTAATATCTAAATTGATTCTTGTTAAGCTCATATGTGATTGAAGAGGCAACCCAAACAGACTTTGTGTGAGCAAAAAGGCTGTTTATTCACCTGGGTGCAAATGGGCTGAGTATGAAAAGGGAGTCAGTGTAGGGGTATGGAGCAGAGTAGGCTTTATAGGCTGGGGTATTGAATGGAAAGTTACAGCACAGGGTTGGTCATTGTTGACTCAGTGGGTTGATCAGCTGACTGGAACATGAACCTGTTCTTTTATTTCTCTGAGGTTTTTCTGTTGCTTCAATTTTCATGCTCCAGGAGGCCACCTGGAGGCAAACGTGCAGGTCACAGGGTTTATAATGGCTTGACAATAGTGCTGCCATATTTGGGGGACTTAACAATCCTCACAGAGACTTTGCAGTTAAGTATGAACACTCTCTTTTAATGAGAAAAAATAAATACCATAGTAGCTAGGAGCATTAGTTCCAAGATCAGGCTTACCCAAATTCTGCCATTTACTGTGTGGCCTCAAGCAAACATCTTTACAGTCCCCAAATGAATGATATTAACAACCTCACAATGACATATTAGTATTAGAAGAAATAATATATGAAGTGCTTAGTTTAGTACCCCTTGTTCTGCAAATATACAATAATGATTTCATAATTAGCATCAGTCATTATAGTGATATTTTTATTAATGAGAGATTGAGCTGTCAATTAAGTGACTAGGTAGGAAGCAAAATTAGAACAGAGGAAGAGTTCAAATGCAACGTCGTTTGACTCCACAAGTTTATGCCTAGATTAACACTGTACCAGCTCAGTTAAGTGGAAATCAGATCAAATATAAATATTTGCTATCTGAAGAAACTCTTTCAGATTAGTTTTACAAAAATAAAAAAGCAAATTTGAATATTTTAAGCTTTTTTTCTATTGTAACTCAGGGTTTATACATAGTGAGATTTCTTAAAGTACACTTTTATGCCTTTATTATTGGTGCTAGAAAAGCTATTCTTCAGTGAGAGCTAGATCCTAACTTTTTCAGCTTAAAAACAATTTGGTTAAAATGGTACCTAATTACTCTATTCTTGAAAGAAGAATGACCTTTCAAATGTGTGTTTATCAGTCTCTTGCTCAAGAACATTAACATTCCTCTTGAACTCAGAAAAATACTCTTTCATTGAGTGAGAAATAGAGCTTGGAAACACCATTAACAGACTTCTGTAAGAAGAACAGAAAGAAGAAGAAAAGGCACAAAGTTGAAAAGAAGTGCAAAAAAACCCGAACCTTAAAGTGAACCAAATTACTATGTTCACTTAATAAACAGCAGCTTACACAAAAGTAGCTTTTAGAAGGAACTGTGATCCTAACCCTCAAATGGTTTACAATGCAACAGCCATTAGATATAAAGGATCACTAAAGAAAAGAGTAAAATGAGATGAGGTAAATTTACAGAGGCATAAGAATTACAGGATGCAGGGGTCTTATTTAAAGGATGCTAGTGTTAGAGTAGGTAGTCAACCATGAGCAAGGCAAGAGAGCCCCAATCCACTCCTAGGAATGTCAGGAAAAGGCAACTATCAGGAGATGGTCATGCAGTTATTACACTGTCTCTCTAAAATAATAGTTGGTGGCAGACAGTGCCAAAAAAAGGCAGTCTCTCGAAAGATAGAAAACACCTGAAGCTGGTGATCAGAGCTTCCCAGTAAGATCTCAGGACTTGGGCTAGTGGGCTCAAGTATGCACACCAAGAGGTAAAATGGTGAGGTTTAACTTGTATCTGACCTTCCTCTAGTAACATTCCATCAGTAAGAGAAAAACAGCTCATGTGAGCATGAGTACAACTTTAGTAAACACACTGCATCTGCTGTCCCTCCCAAGTACTGGCAGGCCACTCAGTATGTGAACAGCCAACTCCAAAGGAAGAACCTGGGAAAAATAAATGCCAACCTCAGAACAATGCCAATGTATAAAAATCCCAAGACAAGGATCAGATAGAGCACTTGGATCTCTCAAGTCACTCACTTGGCCCTCTTCCAAGTGTATTTCTTTTTGTTCCTGCTCTAAACCATTTTAAATAGACTTTCACTCATGCTCCTAAACTTGTCTCAGTCTCTGTCTTATGCCCCTCAGCAGAAATCTTTTCATTGAGGAGGCAAAGAATTGAGTTGGTACAGGAGTTACTCAAGATTTTGAGCAAGCGGGTGACAATCTGAGTGGTGCGGTGGAAAATACCCTACAAATGTTCTTAATTACTCAATATATGTCTCCTATCCCCTGTCGTCTTCTTGCTAACACATGCATAGTTATGTGAAGGTAAGTATTGGTAATTCTCTGATTTCAGGAAACAGGTGGGCATGAGTTCAGTTATGGTAATCAAACAAGATGAGATGTTGGCTAGGAAGCTTGTGGAAAGATTTCAGAGAATAGGCAATACTAGTGTGAAGAGTTAGATTCCCTCTGCTCTGACTTCTCCCCTTGTTAACCATTTTCCCATATACCCCAAGAATACTCACCATTGATGCTTGCAGCTACAGTATTTACTCTGAGATAACTTGGTGAAAATATCTCACTTTTATTGTATTTAACATTGCTCTAGTATATTCACTTTGGAGACAAAAGACATCATTCCATTTTTAGCTTTCTGTAATTACTAATGGTATTTTCATTTACAAAATTACAGTGGTTCTTGATCACTGAAAATTTCAAATCCTGGAAAATGTAGGATTTCTACACAGAATGTTAACACCATTATGGAACAGTTATTGGCTGAAGATTTTGAAGAATCCGAGTTTTCCTAAACAGATGATTCTGATGATTCAGATAATTCTGATGCTAGTTCTGTTTAGAAATAACTCTAAGAGCAGTTTTTACGTTGTATTTTCATACTGAAAATTAGTCAGATTTGCTTCAGCCCCATAGAGTGTGTTTATGGAAAAATTAAATGAGTGCTGATGATGAGCTGTCCCTTTTTGTTTTTCCAAATGAGAAGGGAGTTAAAGCAACATAGGCAACTCTCTAGCTGGAGGATATTATGAATCCCTCCCTGTTTAAACCATCCTTCTTCAGGTTCTCTAATCCTTATGTTTGAAATTGTTTGTAACTATTGCCTACTCCATAACTATTATGTTTTACAGGTTATTGGGGCACAGAGAATGATTCCTGAAAGTATAGTGCTTTGGCCTGATGATCATTTTCAATTAAATTAAATTGGAAGGCCTTAAAATCTTCCTCAGATAAAAGACCTTTTTTTTTTTGAGCTGGAGTCTTGTTCTGTCGCCCAGGCTGGAGTGCAGGGGTGTGATCTTGGCTCACTGAAACCTCCGCCTCCCAGGTTCAAGCAATTCTCCTTCCTCAGCCTCCTGAGTAGCTGGGACTACAGGCACCGGCCACCACACCTAGCTATGTTTTCCATTTTTAGTAGAGATGGGGTTTCACCATGTTGGCTAGGCTGGTCTCAAACTACTCATCTCGTGTTCTGCTCACCTTGGCCTCCCAAAGTGCTGGAATTACAGGCGTGAGCCACTATGCTAGGCCACAAGAACATTTTAATCTCTTGCTTTTCTTCACCACCTCCACAGAAGCCCTGAAAGGAACTTGTTCTGGAATTTCCTTATCTGACCAGAAAACTTCTTTTCATAGAAATGAAATTTTCTTAAAATCCCCTTTCTAGGAACTTCATCAAATAACCAGAAAAGATTAACCACTGGAGAAAAGAGAAAATATCAATACCCAGATAGGCTTTGTATTTTTCTGAAGGCAACTCAAAGAGATGGCCTGGGAGACTTCAGCTATATAAAATAAGACCATTGTTGTTTATAGTGCAGTTTTTCCCCTCATTTTCCTTTAACTTGCTTATCCCAATCAGTTTCCTAAATAAAATCATTTATAAGATAATGTCTGCCTCCTAGATCCATTCATTTTCTTTAAAAATTATTTGCTGTCACTCTAAAATTTCCTGCAGACTTAATTTCCATCTCCCTTATGACTAGGGTATTAGTTTATTTAATTTTTTAAATCAACTAATTTAGATACTGGGTCTTGCTTTGTTTTACAGGCCGAAATACACTGGCTCAATCGTAGCTCACTGTAACCTCAAACTCCTAGGCTCAAGCTATCTTCTCCCACTGTATCCACTGAGAATCTAAGCCTCTGGATGCAGGCCACAATGCCGGGCTAATTTTTAATTTGTATTTTTTGTAGAAATAAGGTCTAACTATGTTTCCCAGGCTAGTCTCAAACTTCTGGCCACAGTTGATCCTCCCACCTTAACCTTGCAAACTGCTGGGATTACAGGCAGAAGCCACCATGCCTGGCCTGAAGAGGTCATTTATTCCTCAACTATCTGGCCCTTCCTTTGGGTCTCATATTTGTGGGTCTCCCATGTCAATGTGCATGTTAATAAGTTTGTATGCTTTTTTTTCTGTCTAGTCTTTCTATTGTCACTTCACTTCAACAGTGAACCTTCATCAGATAAAGGGCCTTAGCTCCTACAAAGAACTATTAGAGATTGAAGATCAAAGGATTAAGTGATTTTACAATGATTTATGCAGGGTAAATAAATAGAAGTTTGAATGAATCTTGTCAATTGTTCATCAGAGGAGTATTGGACTTAGGAGTGAGAATGTAACATCAGTTGAATTTTTCAGATAATTGGCTAAATATTAGAAGAAAAGGAAAAGGGAAATGTAAAGCTAACAATGACATTCAGAATGTGCCTAAGACATGTGACATTCCATGATCAGGAACAGGAAATCAGAAGGGAAAATTATGAAGGATGTTGGATACAAATTTGAGGTTGCAGCAAAACATTCAGGAGGTTGGAAATTATCAAATACATATCAAGTGACAATTAACAATAGAGGCATCAATATAAATTCAATATCAGAGTTGAAGTACACTTGGCCCACATGAGTTTGAACTGTGTGGGTTCACTTATATGTGGATATTTTTCCAATAAAAGTTATACCAAGTGTACATGCCTCTCCCGCCTACCCTTCCACCTCCCTTCCTCTTCCATCTCCTCTTCAAGCTACTCAATGTAAAGATGAAGATGAAGATGAAGAAGATGAATATGAACCTCATGATGATCCATTTCCATGTAAAAAAAAAAAAGCAAATTATGTTTTCTGCCATATGATAGTTTTAAATGGCATTTTCTTTTCTTTAGCTTACTTTATTGTAAGAATATATAATACATAGACTATACAAAATGTGTGTTAATCCACTGCTTATGTTATTGGTAAGGCTTTCTCAGTCAAATATAGATAAAATAGCCTTCTATTGAAAAAAGATGCCATCTAGCATTCTGATGGCTAAAAAGAAGTCAATACCTGGCTTCAAAGCTTCAAAGCACTGCTTTACTCTCTTGTTAAGGGCTAATGCAGCTGGTGACCTTAGGTTAAATCCAATGCTGATTTACCATATGAAAATCCTAGGGTACTTAACAATTATTTTAAATCTACTCTGCCTGTGCTCTAGAAATAAAACAAAGACTGGATGGCAGCACACCTCTTTATCACATGGTTGACAGAGTATTTTATCTGTTTAAACCTATTACTCACAAAAAAGATTTCTTTTAAAATACTATTGCTTATTGACAATTCACATAGTCACCTAAAGAGCTCTCTGATGAAGATATAAAGGATATCAATGTTTTTATGCCTGCTAACACAATATCCATACTGCAACCCATGAATCAAGTAGTAATTTTGACTTTCAGGTCTTACTATTAAATAAATACATTTTTTAAAAGATGTAGCTACCATAGACAGTGATCCTTCTGATGGATTTGGGAAAAGTAAATCAAACACCATCTGGAAAGGATTCAGCATTCTAGATGTTGATAAGAACATTTGTGATTCATGGGAGTAAGTAAAACTAGCAACATAAAAAGCAGTTCGTGGCCAGGCCATGGTGGTTCACACCTATAATCCCAGCACTTTTGGAGGCCTTGGTGGGTAGATCACCTGAGTTCAGGGGTTTGAGAACCAGACTGACCAACATGGTGAAACCCTGTCTCTACTAAAAACACAAAAATTAGCCAGGCATCATGGCACACACTTATAATCCCAGCTACTTGGGAGGCTTAGGCAGGAGAATTACTTGAACCCGGGAGATGGAGGTTGTAATGAGCCAAGATCATGCCATTGCACTCCAGCCTGGGCAAGAGCAAAACTCCGTCTCAAAAAAATAATAAATACAATACAATAAAATAAAAGCAGTTCTCAAGGAACCTAATCTTCATGGATGACTCTGAAGGGTTCAAGAATTCAGTGAAAGAAGTGAGAGCATTGTCAAAATCTTATGATGAAACTTTAACAGATGAGAAGTTGCTTCTTAATGATGAGCAAAGAAAGTGGTTTATTGAAGTGGAATCTACTCCTGATGAATGTGCTGTGGATATTGTTGAAATGACAACAAAGGATTAGAACATTACATACACCTAGTATATAAAGCAGTGACAGAGTTTGAGGGGATTGACTCCAATTGTAAAAGAAGTCCTATTGTGGATAAAAGCCTATCAAACCGCACTGTATGCTAAATAGAAATCTTTCAGGAAAGGAAGAGCCAATCAACATTGTAAACATTGAGGCAAGACCCTCCACAAGCAGAATGATTACAACTCACTGAAGGCTCAGATAATTGTTAGCAGTTTTTAGCAATATATTAATTTTTAATTAAGGTATATGCATTTTTTTAAACATATGCTATTTCACACTTAATAGACTACAGTATAGTATAAACATAACTTTTAAATTTATGGGAAACCAAAGATTTTGTATTACTCACTTCATAGTGATATTTGCTTTATGGAGATAGACTGGAACTGAACCTGTAATACCTCAAAGGTATGCCTTTAGTAAGTCCTTACTGATCAATAACTACTTTAATTGTAAGCAGATTAAATTATCCAATCAAGAAACACAGAGTGACTTAGTGGATTAAAAAAAGAAAGTTTCAGCAATATGCTTCCTTTGAGAGACTAACTTTAGCTTTAAGGATACACATAGGCTAAAACTGAAGGGATATAAAAAGATATTCCACGAAAATGGTAACCAAAAGGAAGCAGTGGTACTTATGAGACAAAATAGACTGTCAGTCAAAATCTGTCACAAGAGGGAAAAAAGTCACCGTATAATGATAAAGGAATCAACATCAAAAGGATATAACAATTGTAAATATACATGTACTCTATTCTGGAGCACCTAAATATGTAAAGAATATATAAATAGAACTGAAAGGAAAAACAGTAATACAATAGTAAAGGATTTCAATAATGAATATATCATCCAAACAGAAAATCAATAAGGAAACAGCAGGCTTGACTAACACTACAGATCAAATGAACCTTAGAGACATATGCAGAAAATTCCATTTAACAGAAGCAGAATACACATTCTTCTCAAGTGTATACAGAACATTCTCCAGAGCTTATTGTGTTAAACTGCAAGTCTAAGCAAATTTAAGAGGACTGAAATTATATCAAATATCTTAAAAGATATTTGGTATCATATTTGGTAAGGTTAGTATGATATTTCATACCAATACAATGGTATGAAACTAGAAATTTCAGAGGAGGAAAATAGAAAAATTCACATATATGTGGAAAGTAAACAACACACTCTTAATGTAATCAATGGGCCAAAGAAGAAATCAAAAAGTATGAGGAGACAAATGAAAAAGAAAAACACAACATGCCAAAATGTCTAAGACACAGTACGAGAAGTCCTAAGATGGAAGTTATAGTGACAATTTCCTGCATTCATGAATAAGAAAGATCTGAAATAAGCAATTTAATTTTATATCTCAATAAACTAGAAAAATAACAAACCAAACCCAAAGTTAGAAGAAAGAAAATAAATATTAGAGCATAAGTGGATACTAGAAAAACCATTAAAATGATCAACAAAACTGAGTTTTTAAAGATAAACAAAATTGACAAACTTTTAGCCAAAAATAGAACAAAAGCAAGAACTCAAACTAAAAATTAAATGGAAGATATAAGAACTTACAGAAATACAAAAAAATTATAGCAGACTTTTAACAATTATACACCAACAAATTGGATAGCCTAGAACAAATTAAATTCCACATAGCATATAGCCTACTAGAACTGAGTCAAGAAGAAATAGAAAATGTAAACAGACTAATAATGAACATGTAAAGGGTTTGAAGCACTTATGAAAACCTGCCAAAAAGAAAAGTCTAAGGCAAAATGTCTTCAGAAATGAATTCAACCAAATATTTAAAACCAGTCCTTCTCAAACTTTCCTTAAAATTTGAAGAGGAAATACTTCTAAAATCATTTTAAAAGGCCAGAAAAACCCTCATACCAAAATCAGATAAAGATGTTACAAGAAAAGAAAATTATAGGCCAGTATTTCTGATGCAGATAAATGCAAAAAATTTCAATAAAATATTAGCAAATTTAATTCATCATCGTTTTAAAAGCATCTTTCACAATGATCAGTTAGGATTCATTAAGTGGGATTTATCTCCAGGCTGAAAGATGGTTCAACATATGCAAATCAGTAAGTGTTATACACCACACTAACAGAATGAAGGATAAATATCACATGATTTCAATAGATGCAGAAAATGAGTTTGACAAAATTTAGTATCTTTCCATAAAACTCTCAATAAATTAGGTATAGAAGATATACCTACATAATAAAGGCCATATGTGACAAGTAAACACTAGACTCAATTGAACATTAGTTATATCAAAATAACACAAGTGAAACTAACTCAATGTAGACTCCAAGAGTAAACATTAGACTCAACGATGAAAAGTTGAAAGGTTGTCATTAAGATTAGGACCAAGACAAAGATGTCTCTCTTACTACTTCTAGACGATGTAGTAAAGTCCTAACCCAAGCAATCAGATAAGAAAAAAAAAAAAAGCATCCAAATCAGAAGGAGGAAGTCAAAGAAAACCCTCAACTTTCCACCATAAAACTGTTAGAATAAATGATTTCAGTAAAGTTTCATGATACAAAATCAACATTAAAAAATCAGTTGCATTTTTGTACACTAACAATGAACTATTTGAGAAAGAAATTAAGAAAACAATCCCATTTGCAATAGCATCAGAAAGGATAAAGTACATATGAATAAATTTAATCAAGGAAGTAGAAGATCTGTACAATGAAAACTATCAAACATTGATGAAATAAGCTGAAGAAGACACAAGTAAATAAAATGATATCCTGTGTTCACAGATTCAAATAATAATTATTAAAATGTCCATACTACCCCAAACTATCTACAGATTTCATCAAATCCCTACAAAATTCCAGTGGCATTTTTCATAGAAATAAAAAATATTGTTCTAAAATTTATATGAAATCATGAACACTCCAAATGCAAAAGCAGTTTTTCTTTCTTTTTGATATAGAGTTTCACTCTGTCACCTGGGCTGGAGTACAGTGGCACAATCATGACTCACTGCACCTTCAACCTCCTGGGCTCAAGCTATCTTTTCACCTCAGTCTCCTGAGTAGTTGGGACTACAGGTACACACCACCATACCTGGCTAATTTTTGTATGGTCTTGAACTCCTGGACTCAAGTGCTTCACCCACCTCAGCCTCCCAAAGTGCTCCTAAAGTCTCCTAAAGTAAAAGTAATTTTGAGTAAAAACAACAAAGCTTGATGCACTACATTTCCTGATTTCTAATTATACAACAAAGCTATAGTAATAAAAAAAATATTGGCATAAAAACAGACACACTGACCAATGGAACAGCACAGAGAGCCCACATTCTTACATTCATACGTTGTCCACATATGAGGTCAACTAATCTGATGAGAGTGCCAAGGATTCACAATGGAGAAAGGATAGTATCTTCAATAAATGGTGCCTGGAAAATTGGATATTCACAGACAAGGGAATAAAACTGGACCCTTAACTGACATAGTTCACAAACATTAAATCAAAATAGATTAAAGACTTAAATATGAGACCTGAAGCTATAAAACTCCTCGAAAGAAATGCAGAGAAAAGGCTCCTTGACATTGATCTTGGCAATGATTTTTTATATGACACCAAAAGCAAAGTCAACAAAAGCAAAAATAAACAAGTGGTCAATATCAAATTTAAAAGTGTCTACACAGCAAAGGAAACAAAAAATATAAAGGAAACCTACCGAATGGGAAAATACAATTTCTGTATGCTTTCATTATGCTAAGTGAGATAAGCCAGACATAGGAAGATAAATATAGTGATGTGTGATATCACTCATATGTGGAATCTGAAAAAGTTGAACTCCGAAAAGCAGAGAGTAGAATGGCTGATTTTAGTGGGTAGAGGGAGGTAGGGGTTGGGAAATGAGATTATGTTGGCTAAAGAGTCCAAACTTTCAGTTGTAAGATGAGGAAGTTCTGGGGATTTCATGTATAACATGGTGACTATAGTTAAGAACACTATTTTTTACTTAAAATTTCCTAAGAAACATACTAAGTCCAAGATATTAAGTGTTCTCACCATACACACACAGATGGTAACTATGTGAGGTGATGAACTTTAAGTGCAAGTTTGGAGATTTATTGCAAAGCGAAAGGTACACACTGAAGAAAAGGAAGTACAGGTGTACTCAAGTTACTGTGAGAAATGTTTCAATGAGCATGTTCGTGGTAATCATTTTACAATATATACATCTATCAAATCACCATAAAATACACCATAAATATATGCAATTTTATTTGTTAATTATTCTTCAACAAAGCTAGAAAATAAAATATTTGTTTCCTTGGCTAGTCTGAAAGAAGCAGACAAATTTCATGTATAAATTTCTAGCATGTTTTATGCTAAACAAATTTTATCTGTAAAAAAAATCTAAATCAATATATTCAAACCTAGAAAACTTTATCATAAAAACCCATAATGGATATTGCCACATTAAAACAAACAAAATTCATCTTTTATTGGAAAGATCAACCACATTACCAATTTAATAAATAGCTGTATGTTCCACACAAATAAACTGTCTAATGCATCATAATTGCTAAAGTGCTTTGGTACATTTATATAAATCTCACTATTTGAATATAATACTTTCCTATTAACATATTTAATATTTCCCCCTAAAATGCCTTGCAAGTTTAAAAAAGAAAGATGGAAAAAGAGAAGACCTTTTGCATATTCTGAAGCCTATAAACATCTAGCTTAAACTTTTCTAGGATGCCTTATCCCAAAATATCACTCACTAGTGGCTAAACCACTATCATCAATAAAAGTCTTGAGTAAGCTGCACTCCTTTAGATAGTGAACTGGAAAAAAAATTCTGCAACAATAAGAGCCGGATCTCTCTTACCCTGTGCATAAAATGATAATCACCATTACACTAAGGTGAGAACAAAATTACAAGATACTAATAATGATAATAAAAAGAGTTAAAGTTTGTTTTTTCTTAGTGGAACAATTAATAGAATGTAAAGATTCTTTAACTGAAGATTGTTATTTCATATGAGTAACTACAGCATTAGAAAACATAATGAGGAAGCTGTAAATAAGTAAATTACCAGCTGTCAAAAAAATTATCACTATCAAATTAAATGAACTTCCCCAAGGCAAGCTAACATTGCTTTTGCCTGAAGCCTGGCTCAAAAATGAATCATGAGGGAGACGAGTCATAGAAATAAAACCAATTTTAAATTAATTCTATCTGTGTAGACTACAAAAATAAATCTTAAAACTCATCGCTAAATCTTGTAACTACAGTGATTATGGACTACTGTAAAACTACACTAAATATGCTTCAATGACTTCTAATTTTTTTGTTTCTTTGATTAACATAAATGATTATATAATATCATGTTAGATAGTATACATGTCATTCCTGTAGGTCAGACTAAAGAGGGACTTTCAATGTGAAAAGTGGAAGTAATTTGCTTATTTATAGATATTTACTAAACTACAAACTGCTTATTTCTACTTTGGCTAACTACTCAAAAATTGCTTTAAGTATGTCTTTAGAGGGCAAATCTACAAGAAATATATTTTTTCTCATCCTGTCAAGTCTACTTTTGCCCTGTATTTACACAGATATGTCCATAACAAAACAATGTAAAATACTGAAGACAGTTTTGTTTCTTCATCTTATTATTTACATTATTTTTGTCCACCCATTGTCCATAGGGAATAAAACAAATGGGCTAAAGGGTTAGGGGGTCTTCTGTGATGATTACAGAGAGAAAAACAAAGAGGGTAAGTGTACTGTTACAAGGGTGCCTTCAAAGCACAACAGGTGCTATATCAATGTCAGAAAGTCACAGGTTTTTAAGACTGTTAAAGAAATTTAAACTTGTGTGTCTCACTGAAACCAGAAGAGCTGTGTCTGCCACTGCAGAGTTAGTTGACAAGATCAATGTAAAGGATATTCCACCATTTTAAGGACTCCCCTGAGGTATTTTAGGTATGGAGTTAAAATGTTGATCTCTGGAGAGACTTTCTTCAATCCAATTCCAAGGCCTGATCTTGAGAAAACAGGTTAATAATGTTGTATGTAACTTTGGTTCTTTCACAGTGGCTTATCTGTGGATATGACATCTCTTTGGTTGTTAACCTCATCTAACTGATCTCTGAGTATCACTGAGATGGAGAATGACAATGATTTAGAAAGAATACGTATTTTCAGTGGGACCCACACCAACAGAAAGGGTCAGTTAGACCTAAAGAAATGGGTCTTTAAATGGTGGGATCTCTAACACCGCAGAAGATAATGTACACTGTTCTATATCCCTGGGGCAACATCACGTAGCTGCCAACATGTAATATCAGCCCTTTTAAAGCCTGGTGAAGGAGATAACCCTTCTTATCAGTTGAGCACTTAAGTCTTGTGATTCTTCTGCTCATTAATCAAGCTGGTGTGACAGGTAAGGGAACACAACTCCTAGATGCTCTCTTTCCTCTTACAGACATTCCAGGAACATTATTTAGTTTACGAGTAACATTGATGTAATTAGGAAAAACAGTATATAAGTAGAAATGTATGTAGGGGCGGAGAGAGAGAGAGAGACCATTTAGGGAAACTACATTGTAATTTTCATTGCTATTAGAATAATACTAACAAACATTATTATTTCGGTAGAGAAAATGGGCCCAGCAAGGTGGCTCAGGTCTATATAACCCCAGCACTTCGGGAGGCTGAGGTGGACAGATCATGAGATCAGGAGTTTGAGGTCAGCCTAGACAACACAGCAAAACCCTGTCTCTACTAAAAATTAGCCAGGTGTGGTGGTATGCACCTGTAATCCAAGCTACTTGGGAGGCTGAGGCAGAATTGCTTGAAACTGGGAGGCGGAGGTTGAAGTGAGCTGAGATTGTGCCACTACACTCCAGCCTGGAAGACAGCAAGACACTGTCTCAAAAAAAAAAAAAAGAAAATGAAAATAGCTGGTAAATCTTTCAGTTATTTTATTGTAATAATTGACAAAATTTATCATTTTCTCATTTAAATGTGATGCACTTCACCAACACTTATTACTTCAACCTGAGATACTGCCAAAATGTTCCCTGATGGGTAACATACATTTGAACGAAGCAATCCCACATCATGATCTACTGAGCTGGCTGGGGTTTTTGGGAGGCTGGAGGCAGAGATTGGTAAGGAACACTAACTTAAGCTTCTCCTGCCCCTCATAACTTCTCCCCAGTGTGAGGAAGTGTCTTTGTTGACGCTGAGTTTCACTGGTGTATCAGCAGAAATCACAGGTCTCTCCAGCTATTTATTTTTAAAGGCTTTTACAGTATAAATTCCTCCAGAGAGGAGATAAATCACAAGTAAACTTTGGTTGAGGTTTAATAACAATTGCACTTTGCAAATTTGATGTAATTCTACCTTTGGTTTAAGGATATAAGCCTAATGCTCATTAACTCCTACTGCATACATTGCTGCAATGTATGATATAACTTACTTCTGTTAAGAAGTTTGAGATAACTTTTTCAGCTTTTATTTTAGCATCATGGGGTACATGCATAGGTTTGTTACCTGTGTACACTGCGCAATGCTGATGATCAGGGTATGAATGATCCCATCACTCAGGTACTGAGCATAGTCCCCAACAGTTTTTCATCCCTTGTCCCCATCCCTCGTCTAGTAACCCCCAGTTTCTCTTGTTGCCATTTCCACGTCCATGAGTACTCAATATTTAGCTCCCACTTTTGAGTCAGAATGTATTCCTGTATTTATTTCCTTAGGATAATGGCCTCCAGCACATACATGTGGCTGCAAAGGACACAAATTTTTTTCTTTTATGGCTGTGCAGTATTCCATCATATATGTGCTACATTTTCTTTGTCCAGTCCATTGTTGATGGACACGTAGGTTGATTCCATATTTTTGCTTTTGTGAATAGTGCTGAGGTGAACATGGGAGTATGTGTCTTTTTGGTAGAACAGTTTGTTTTGGATACATACCAAGTAATGGGATTGCTGGGTTGTATGATAATTCTGTGTTCTTTGAGAAATCTCCAAATGGGTTTCCACAGTGGCTGAAGTAATTTACACTATTACCAATAGTGTATAAGCATTCTCTCTTAACCACACCTTGCCACCATTTGTTGTTTTTTGACTTTTTAGTATAACCATTCTGATTGGTATAAGATGGTATTTCATTATGGTTTTTATTTGCAGTTCTCTGATGATTAGTAATGTTAAGCATTTTCTTCAGATGTTTGTTTACCATTTACATGTCTTTTGTTGTTGTTTTTGAGATGGAGTCTTGCACTGTCTCCCAGGCTAGAGTGCAGTGGTGTGATTTCTGCTCACTGCAACCTCTGCCTCCTGTGTTCAAGCGATTCTCCTGCCTCAATCTCCCAAATAGCTGGGATTCCAGGTGCCGGCCATCACACCCAGCTCATTTTTTGTATATTTCAGTAGAGACAGGTTTTCACTGTGATGGCCAGGCTGGTCTCAAACTTCTGATCTCATGACCTGCCCACCTAAGCCTCTTAAAGTGCTGGGATTACAGGCGTGAGCCACTGGGCCCAGCCATGTCTTCTTTTAAAAAGGGTCTGTTCATATCTTCTGCCCATTTTTAAAATGAGGTTGTTTTTGCTTGTTCAATTGTTTCAGTTCCTTTTAGATTTTGAATATTAGGCCTTGGATGGATGCATAGGTTGTGAATATTTTCTCCCATTTTGTATGCTGTCTGTTTACTCTGTTGCTAGTATCTTTTGTTATGCAGAAGCTCTTTAGTTTAATTAAGTTCCACTTGCCAATTTTTGTTGTTACAGCAATTGCTTTTGAGGACTTAATCATAAATTCTTTCCCAAGGACCCTGTCCAGAATGGCATTTCCTAGATTTTCTTTTAGGATTCTTGTGGTTTGAAGGCTTGCATTTCAAATCTCAATCCATCTTAATTTTATATATGGCAAAAGGTAGGAGTCCAGTTTAATTTTTCTACAGATAGCTAGCCAGTATCCCAGTACCATTTACTAAATAGAGAGTCCTTTTCCCAGTGCTTATTTTTGTCCATTTCATTGTATATTGGGTGGGCTGTAGGTGTGTGGCTTTATTTCTGGGTTCTCCATTCTGTTCTATTGATCTATATGTCTGTTTTGCAAAAGTACCATGCTGTTTTGATTACTGTGGACTTGCACTATAGTTTCAAACTGGGTAATGTGATGCCTCTGGACTTCTTTTTGCTCAGGATTGCTTTGGCTATTTAAGCTCTTTTTTGGTTCAGTATGAATTTTAGAATAGTGGTTTTTTTTTTTCCTTGTTCCATGAAACATGATGTTGGTAGTCTGATAGGAATAGCATTGAATCTGTATATTGCTTTGGGTAGTATGTCCATTTTAATGACATTGCTTCTTTCATTCCATAAGTGTAAAATTCTTTCCCATTTGTATCATCTGTGCTTTCTCCTAAGTATTTGTGTGTGTAAGTATGGCTACTGTAAACATAACTGTGTTATGTTCTTGATTTGGATCTCAACTTGAATGTTATTAGTGCATAAACATGCTACTAATTATTGTAACACTGATTTTGTAACCTGAAACTTCACTGAAGTCAATATTTTAAGACATTTAACCAATGAAATGTCAAATGTAATTGAATTTTATAGTGTGTGTGAGGTATGTAATGGGGTGGAAGGGATTTTACATACATATGTGTGTAGCTTTCCCTTTAGCCAACTTTTAGTCTACCTAGACCAATATACCGATTATATTTGGAAAGCTTTCAAAACTTCTCTGAATATTTCCCAGATTATTCATGTTTGGTATACAGAATCAGAGAGGCTGAAGAGAAAATATATATTATCTATATTATAATGGTATGGCACAGGCTATTCTCTCTGCTTGTAACGTTTTCTTTCTAGGCATAAAAATACTGATATTGTTACCACATGCATTTTTAAGCATTTTGGATTATTAAATGTAGCATTATGAATAGCCCTCTGAAATAGATTACTATTATTATTCTTAGTTTACTGATGACTTTGAGAGATAACTACATTGGCCAGAACCACATAGATAACACACAGTAAAGCAAGGATCTGAATTTAAATATGCTCTCACATTTTTTCACTTAAAACTTCCAAAAATAAAGAACATGCATGTGCATGCCTATATACATGTGTGTGACTACATACATTTCTTGATTTATGACTTATATACATATATATCTCTCTTTAAATTTTATAGGCTAAGATAATTCAAACCTATCACTGAAGTCTTACTCAGCTCTATGATAGTAAATATCACCTTATCTGTACATTTGCCTAAATTTATCATATAAACTCACTTGAAAATTGGCCTTACATAGTTAAAATAATCAAATACATCCATTTTTTCCTGTCTTCTTGTTAAATTATTTCTAATGCTAATTTTAAAAGATATTCTGGATCATTAAATATTTTAAATTTACATTTGAAATGTATGTTCATGATAACAAAAAATAGTCACAACCTACACATACTACAGGTTAAGCCTAATCCAAAATTCTGAAAGCTAAAATGCTCCAAAATATATGCAACTTTTTCAGTGCTGGCATGACCTCATGTGACAATTCTCAGCCAAGTAACAATGGATACTGGTGAGGATGTGGAGAAAGCGGAATGCTCATACACTGTTGGTGTGCATATAAATTAGCACAGCCACTATGAGAAGCAGAATAGTAGTTCTTCAAAACCTAAAAGTAGAACTGCCATTTGTTCCAGCAATCCCATAACTGTGCTCTCATCCAAAAGGAAGAAAATCAGTATATTGAAGAGATTTCTATACTCTCCAGTTTATTGCAGCACTATTCACAATAGCCAATATATGGGATCAACCTACATGTCCATCAGTGGATGAACAGATAAAGAAAATGTCATACGTATGCATACATTTGGACATTCTTGCATTGCTATAAAGAAATACCTCAGACTGAGTAATTTATTAAAAAAAAAAAAAAAAAGAGGTAATCAGTTAATGGTTCTGCAGGTTTTACAGGAAGCACAGTGCCTACATCTGCTCAGCTGCTCGGAGGGCCTCAGGAAGCTTACAATCATGGTGGAAGGCAAAAAGGAAGCAGGTATATCACATGGTGAAAACAGGAGCAAGAGAGACAAAGAGTGGGGGCAAAGGTACCACATACTTCTAAATGACCAGACCTCAAGAGAACTCACTACCACAAAGACAGCACAAAGCCATGAGGGATCTGCTCCCATGACCCAAACGCCTCCCACTAAGCTCCACCTCCAGCATTGGAGATTACAATTCAACATGAGATTTTGCTAGGTACAAATGTTCCAACTATGCCAATATACTATGTGATATTATTTAGCTATAAAAAGAGTAAGATCCTATAATTTGAAACTACATGGACAGAACTAGAGGAAATTACGTTAAATGAAATAATCCAGTTACAGAAAGGCAAATATTACATGTTCTCACTTATATGTGTGAGTTAAAAAATTGATGTCATGGAGATAGAGTAGAATAATAGCTACCATAGGCTAGGAATTATATAGTGGGTGATAAAGAGGGACTGATTAATGGGTCCAAAAATACAGTCACATAAAAGGAATAAAATCTAATATTCAGTAGCACAATAGGAGAGCTATAATTAACAATAATGTGTTTAATATTTCAAAACAATTAGAGGAGTGAATCTGGAATGTTCTCAACACAAAGAAACAATAAATGTTTGAGATAATAGATATTTCAATTATGTTAATTTGATTATTACGTATTTTCTGTTTGTATCAAAATATCATATGTACCCCATAAATATGTAAAACTATTACGTATAGTATAGCCATTTATACTCAGTTCCTAAATCCATAAAAATGTAAAAATATGGGAGGCTGAGGCAGGAGAATCGCTTGAACCTGGGAGGCAGAGGTTACGGTAAGCCAAGATCATGCCACTGCTCTCCAGCCTAGAGACAGAGCAAGACTCTGTCTCATATAAATAAATAAATAAAAATGAAAATGAAAAAAAATTCTGTCAACAGTTTCATGCACAAAACAATTTAAAATACATAAAATTACCATCAGTCTATGTGTATAAGGTATGTATAAATGATAAATGAATTTTTTGTTTAGTCCTGGACCCATACCAAAGATCTCATTATGTTATGCACACATATTCCAAAACGTTTTTTTAAAAATCTGAAATCCTTAACATTTCTGACGCCAAGTATTTTGGATAAGGGATATGCAACCTGCACCTTTATTTATCCTCAATCTTTTCCCAAATGTACTAGTTTTATTTTCTTCATTACTTATGACTGAATTTTTTTATACTATACTACATAATTTCTGAATAGAATTTGACCTAGCACAGCATTTTTCACATGCTGCTGCTTACTTGATAACTATATAATTTTTTCATACCTATCATTCATACTACAATTTGCTTAATGCTTTGTGTGTTTTATTACATGAATAAAGCTTTATGTTACTTCTGTAATGAAAAGCCAATATAAATTTTGTTGTACATTAACTGTAAAAATTAATACAATTAAAACTCAAGCATATTAATAATAAATTATGGTTACATCAATTTGTGATCATGAGAGCTCTTCTTAAAAACAAAATGATGGGAAAATATTTGAGTCTTAAAACATATTATCAAAATATGTTTTTATTGTTAAGAATCAGAAAAATTGAAAAATTAAACAGATAAACTTTCTCAGTATGTTATTTAAATTTACTGAGATGTTTTGTAAGTCTTGAATAAAAGTTGTATTAATCATCATTAAAACCTTGCTTGGTAAGACAAAACTTATCACAAAATACAAACTGCTTTATACCAGTATTTATGTCCTGGCATGAAAATGAAAGACCCAGATGAAACTGTGAATTAAGACAAAGCATATTAATTGGGCTATGGTACCAGATGATCTGTTTTTTAATTCTCACTGGTACTTAGTAGCTGTGAAATCTTGTAAAATTGAATACATCCGAGTCTCAGTTTCTTATTTTTTAGCAGTCATTTATACTCAGTTCATAAATCCATTAATTAATGACTAGTTTCAAATGTAATCATCTGATACTGCTGTTTTTATGTTATTTATTTGATGGGATACTTTTGTATAATAAGATAATTTTCCTATCTGCTTTTTTGTTTCTTCTCAGTGGTGGTGTTCATATAGGAAAGACAGAATAAACTCTTGATTTTAATTTATTTACTAGTTTTAACAATAAAGATTTAAGAGCTTCTCATCCTCTGAAATATATTTAAATATGTACTGGTAGGTAGCTAGGTAGGTAGGTAGGTAGGTAGAAAGAAAGAAAGAAAGAAAGAAAGAAAGAAAGAAAGAAAGAAAGAAAGAAAGAAAGAGACAAGGAAGGAAAGAGAAAGAAGAAAGAGAAAGAAAAAAATAAAAGAAAGGAGGGAAGAAAGGAAGAGAGAAAAAGAGAGAGAGAGAGAGACAGGGCATATAGCCACTACATACTGTAGTCTCTTACTTGTAACCATTACTTAGCTTTATTTCTGTGAGTAATCAAATTTTATTTTATTTATTGTACTTTAAGTTCTTGGGTACATGTGCAGATCTTTTAGGATTGTTGCGTAGGTACACACATGCCACGGTGGTTTGCTGCCTCCATCCCCCGTCACCTACATCACGCATTTCTTCCAATGTTATTCCTCTCCAACCACTCCACCCCCTGCTGTCCCTCCCCTAGTCCCCCACCCATGCAACAGACTCCAGTGTGTGATGTTCCTCTCCCTGTGACCGTGTGTTTTCATTGTTCAAAACCCACCTATGAGTGAAAACATGCGGTGTTTGGTTTTCTGTTCTTGTGTCAGTTTGCTGACAATGATGGTTTCCAGATTCATCCATATCTCTACAAAGGACATGAACTCATCCTTTTTTATGGCTGTATGGTATTCCATGGTGTATATGTGCTACATTTTCTTTATCCACTCTATCATTGATGGGCATTTGGGTTGGTTCCAAGTCTGCTATTGTAAACAATGCTGCAATAAACATACATGTGCATGTGTTTTTATAATAGAACGATTTATAATCCTCTGGGTATATACCCAGTAATGGGATTGCTGGGTCAAATGGAATTTCTATTTCTAGATCCTTGAGGAATTGCCACACTCTTCCACAATGGTTGGACTAATTTACACTCCCACCAACAGTGTAAAAATATTCGTATTTCTCCACATCCTCTCCAGAATCTGTCTCCTGATTTTTTAATGATCGCCATTCTAACTGGTGTGAGATGGTATCTCAGTGTGGTTTTGATTTGCATTTCTCTAATGACCAGTAATGTTGAGCATTGTTTCATATGTTTGTTGGCCTCAAAATTGTCTTCTTTTGAAAAGTGTCTGTTCATATCCTTCTCCCAATTTTGAATGGGTTTTTTTTTTCTTGTAAATCTGCTTATTTCTTTATAGATTCTGGATATTAGCCCTTTGTCAGATGGGCAGATGGCAAATTTTTTTTTCCCAATCTGTTTGTTGCCAAGCAATCACATTTCAAATGCTCACCACCAATCTTTCCTTGCATCTCTAGTCAATTGGTTGTCTGAAGATTATTCTATGGAGTATTCTGAGGAAAAACTTAAAGATACAATGGAGTTCTTCAATTATAACCGGTTTTGTGTGCTCTTAACAACTCATAGTTTTTCTGAATATAAACTATTTGATTCATGTAACTTTCATTTTCCTTCCTTGTGTATCTCAATTATGTGTATCCACATTTTCTTCTAGAATTGGGTTTACATTTTTTTAATTATCATTATTTTCTTCCCTTTATTAGTCAATTTATTCTTTTCCATAGGTGTCCAAATGACTTGTTTATTCTTTTTTGAGATCTTGTATTTTACTATAATATTTCTTGGTATTAATAATTCCATGTTTATGTTCTTAAGTATATGTCAGTAGATTATCTTTCAATACATAGCTTCAAATATCAGCAGGAAAGTATTTGTGACTGTAATTTTGAGTTATCTTTTCTGTTCTATTTTGTTTGGTTTTCTTCTGCAGGAAATACTGTTTGTATGTTGGTCTTCCTTATGTATCTTTAATATTTATTAATTTGTCTTTAATCATTTTTACCACTTTCTTTTTACTTTCTAAAATATGACTTCATTTAACTTTTTCTTAGTGCTTTATCCATCAGATATATTTCTTTGCTCTTGTCTTCTTTCTAGTTTACTCTTCATTTCTGTAAAGATTTTCTTTTATCTCTATTTCTTGGTTGAGCTCCATCAGCTGCTTTCTAAGGTTTTCTAATCCTGATTAATGTTGTACACTACTGTTTAATTTTCCTGGTTGCTTTTCAATTATTTTCAAAAAATATGTTACAATTTTGAACTATTTTGTAGGCATGCATTTCTGCCAATATTTTATTTTTAGTCATAGGGTTATTTTGAGCACGAAATTCACTAATCCAGAGACACTACCAGTTATAAAGTAATTTATGAAAACATAGAAACTTTCAGTTCCTTAAGTAACCATTATTGATCATAGAATGATTGAAAATTACATGCATACATATTCCACTATTTTGCACTCATAGTATAGTGTCCTTAATAGTGATATTCTCTTATAAAACTTTAGACCAGATGTGTCATTTTCAAACACTTTTTTAAAAAGATTTTTTGCTTATGCCTATGTTCTGAATGGTATTGCCTAGGTTTTCTTCTAGGATTTTTATGGTGTTAGATTTTATGTTTAAATATTTAATCCATCTGGAGTTAATTTTTGTATAAGGTAAAAGGAAGGGGTCCAGTTTCAGCTTTCTGCACATGGTTAGTCACTTTTCCAAACATCATAAACAGGGAATCCTTTCCCCATTGCCTGTTTTTGTCAGGTTTGTCAAAGATTGGATGGTAGTAGATGTGTGGCATTACCTCCAAGGGGAGAAATACCTAAAGCAGGTGATGGAGAGATGGAGGCAGCAAAACACCATGGCATGTGTATACCTACATAACAATCCTGCAAGATATGCACATGTACCCTAGATAAAGTATAATAATAAAAAAATGCTCAACATCACTAATGATGGAAATGCAAACCAAAACTACAATGCAATACCAACTTACTCCTGTAAGAATGTTTGTAATCAAAAACAAAAAATAATAGATGTTAGCGTGGATACAGCAAAAAGGGAACACTTCTACACTGCTGGTGGGAATGTAAGCCAGTTCAACCTCCATGAAAAACAGTGTGGAGATTCCTTAAAGAACTAAAAGTAGAACTACCATTTGATCCAGAAGTCCCAGTACTGGTATCTTCCCAGAGGAAAAGAAATCATTATGTGAAAAAGACACTTGCACACGAATGTTTATAGCAGCACAATTCACAACTGCAAAAATGTGGAACCAACCCAAATGCCCATCAATGAATGAGTGGATAAAGAAACTGTGGTGTTGTGGTGTGTGTGTGTGTGTGTGTATGTGTGTATTATATATATTATATATATATATTACATATTATATATTATACAATATATATATTATATATACTATATATAT
Organism: Cheracebus regulus; assembly: GCA_963574635.1. Lineage (NCBI taxonomy): Eukaryota > Metazoa > Chordata > Mammalia > Primates > Pitheciidae > Cheracebus > Cheracebus regulus. Next base: position 124,168 of record CAUYQU010028079.1, read on the forward strand.
TATATATTATACAATTTATATATATAGTATACACACACACACACACACACACACACACACACACACACACACACAATGGAATACTACTCAGCCATAACAAGGAATGAATTAAAGGAATTCACAGCAACTTAGATGGGATTGGAGGCTATTATTCAAAGTGAAGTAACTCAAGAATGGAAAACCAAATTTCACATGTTCTCACTCATAAGTGGGAGATAAGCTATGAGGATGCAAATGCATAAGAATGACACAGTGGACACTGGGAACTCAGTGGGAAAGGGTGAGAAGGGGCTGAGGGATAAAAGACCACAAATTGGGTACAAAGTATGCTGTTCCAGAGATAGGTGCCAAAAATCTCACAAATCACCACCGAAGAACTACTCACATAACCAAATGCCACCTGTTCCCCAATAACTGACAGAAATAAAAAAAATTTTAAAAAAGATCTTTTGCTAATTTACTTGCTAATGAAAATCTAAAAAGTAAAAACATAAGCAAAAATGTTTTTAACTTTGCTTGTAGTTACTTTACCTTCCAACAATCAGTATAGCTACTTGAAGTAGTGCTTATACTATCATCCAGTTATTGGTAACTAAAAGCATTTAATGATAGAAAAAAGATAATCAGCATTGATGGTGCTCACTTCTATTTAACTCCATCTTTATATATGGTGTTTCAATGGAAATTTTTGCTATAAATATAGACTTACATAAATTTCAAGTTGTAAGAAGGTATCTTGCAGATTTATTCTAATACATCTGAAATGAGTTGATACAAATTATTAGATTATTTTACTACTGATGCATTCTGATGTTTATATGGATGAGGTATAGTGGGGAATAAAATATTTAAACATTTTACATTTATCTGTGACTTTGCTATTTATATTTATAAGGCATACCTAAAAAATATTATGTAGAGGATTGTATTAAAAGTTAGAAAAGATCAATTCAAATTGGAGTTGACATATTCCTATGAACTTGTAGCATGTATAATATAATACCTACAGTGATGTTCATCTTCAGAATGTTTACAGATAATCCAAAAATACTGATTTTTTTATTTTTACTAATCTATGAATAAGAACTGATCTGTGATAAATACAAAAAATAAAACAAGTCCATATTTATTCATGGGTATTAAGCATATACAGTAAAATCTGTAATAAATGTATAAAAGCACAGGTGCTATGGAATTCATTTTCTTCTGCTTTTAAGATCCAATTTCCTCTGACTTTGATGTGGTCAAATGATGATCCTAGAGAAAAATCTCTAAAATAATATTTGTAATCTTTTAAAATCTTTAGAAAGATTTTAAATTTTAATATATGGATGGCTATTTGGTAGGATATTACCTATTATTCTGATAAGCAGTTAGCCATAAAATTAATGTGACATGTTTTTCCATATACAGGATAACATTGAACAAAACCACTAAATTAAATGAGGCTCAATTTTAGACACTGAATATTTCAGATGCAGGTTACAATTCTTTATTTTTTCTTTATTTTTAGCTCAGAAGTAAATCTGCCACACAACAGACTTGGAAATTACTTTCAATTCTAGAAATCTACATTATTATTATCATCATAATTACTACTTATAAGAGATTTATTGTTTTGAAAAATTATTCTGTCATCGAGTATTTGCTACTATTTCTATTATGTTTATAAAAATTTTGAGTTTAAAAAGTAATAATGGTAGAGCTCATATTCATTCAACAAATTTTTATTTAGTGTTACAAAAGAGTAGATTTTCTTTTGCATACTTATCTGTTAAAGTATAGCAGAAGGTTAATAGTTCCATGTGATATCAACTAAGATCCTCAACAAGTTTTCTTAAACTTTTATCTATATTTCTTGGCATTAATTAAAAATATCATTTTATATTTTTATTTTAAAAAATTCATATATACCTTTTTACTTAAAACTTAGTATTTGTGTGGCTTTTGAGAATCCAAAGTAAAAAGTAGAATGAATCAAAGATTTTTAAAAAGTTTTATTACTAACAATAGAGATTATCTTTTATATGTCTATTTGAAATATATATTATTATTATTTGAAATATGTATTATTTTTTGAGACGGAGTCTCACTCTGTCACCCAGACTGCAGTGCAATGGCGTGATCTCGGCTCACTGCAACCTCTGCCTCCCAGGTTCAAGCGATTCTCCTGCCTCAGCCTCCTGAGTAGCTGGGATTACAGGTGCGTGCCACCGTGCCCAGCTAATTTCTGTATTTTTAGTAAAGATGGGGTTTCAACATCTTGGCCAGGCTGGTCTTGAACTCTTGACCTTGTGATCCACCCACCTCGGCCTCCCAAAGTGCTGAGATTACAGGCGTGAGCTATCGCGCCTGGCCTGAAATATATTATTATTTCACTTATAAATGTATCTTCATGATCACATCCTATTTTTACTAGCCTTTTTATTTTTTATTTCTTAGTTTTCATTTCATTTTAAAATCTTTATTCAGGTCACTATTTGTTAACATAGAAAACGTACCTGGTATTTCTTAAATGAGGTGAAGGGAAGCAGCTTATAAAAGATTACATAAAGTATGATCCTATTTTTGATAGATAACTGTTGGCACATTTACTTGTTTTTATGGCTCCTAGCATTGTAACATCTTTGAGAAACAGAGTTCACATCTATCTATGGAAGCCAACCAAAGGGAACAGAGCTTCCTCTCCCCATGTACTGCATCTAGAACCTGAGCATGTTAGCCAAGATCCTTCATAATCTTTGCATGTAGACAGACTGGCACAAATAAATCAGGACAAAATAATATTGAAAGACTAGCAGTGAAATGATGTAAAGTCTAGTGAAGTGATATCAGTAGTGTAGGCTTAAGCAGACTTTCAAGGCATGTCCTTAGCTGTGACCCCATTACCAACTCTTTTCGTTCTAAGCCTTGTTTTCAAAATCTATCCAACACATTCCTTTTCTACTTAATAATGTTTTGTTTTATACTGTTTCTTACAGCCAAAATTACCCAATACAAAATGGACTGTAGGTATCAGAACTTCAATAATATGCAAGAACTCTGGATTTTGTTAGTTGACAGCGTTAGGATTGACGACAGAAAACTGTCATTAGTAGTGTAAGAAAGGAATCCTAAACTGTAGGCATTTTAGTACAGAAGGTGAAATGCCTTATTCATTATAGCCTATGATCACCCATTAGAAGCAAAGCTTCAGGGTGTAGCACTGATGTAGTCATTAAGTACTATGAAGGTTAAGAGGAATTTAATGACAGCATGGTTGAGTAGGTACATTAAAATGCATTGGATAGCATAAAGAAAATGAATGACACATCAGTTCTAAGTTCTCTGCTAAAGGAACAGACTGAAAGCTACAAACATTTTTTGAAATTGCTTAAAGCATTTCCTATCTCTTGTAGCCTCAAGCTAAGGTAACCAAAATACAAAAGCAAAATTAAATCCTATTATTTATGATTTTTAGTGTCAGCTGAACTCACAAGATTACTACATTTTTGAGATGAGAGAGTGTTAATTTGGAAATAGTTATACCCTAAAGGTGAAATGGGAATATCTCAATCATTTAAAGCTTCTGCTCCCCCTTACTTGACAAGTAACAATTTATAACTTGTCCTATAGGGTCGCTTATCATCAGATCGAAGAGGATGATATTCTTTTTCCTGTAGGAGTTGACTTGCAATATAAAGTCAGTAATCCACATGTTTCCTAGCCAACCACCTCTCAATGTTCTTTATCTGTATTATCAGATTACAGAATAACCTGAAGAGCTGATTGCAGATTGAACCATTTCATCCACAGACAAAGTGCATAATTTTCCTAATTTATATTAATAAGGAATTCTGAAAATTAGTGTATCTTTGGCTTTTAATGTTATTTCACCAAGATGGAAGGACATATTTTTAAGATCAGGCTCAATTTATTAATATGGATATACTTGCCAGAGTTTCTATATTCTTTATGCTAATTTGGACCTCTGGGTGATTGCAATAGATTTTGTGGCTGGTTGGCAAAAATGTGGACCCAACCATGACCCTCATTAAATGGCATTTCAATGCCAGATATTACTTGGTATGCCATAGAATAAGGAATCCAAAATGTTAAGTAAATGGACATGTTGGAGATGACATTTTAAATCTTTAACCTACCATTCACTCCCTAAAAACACCTCTCCAGTACATAAGGGTAATAACTTGCTTATAGTCTTGAAAAATGCATAGGTGAGCCAAGTTGTTGTTGTGATATGTGCTATTTTGAAGACTAGTAGGCCAGTGAAAAATACTGTAGGGATAACAAACCGTTGATTTCAATGGGAATTGGTAGATCTTGGAGTAGTAAAGAAAAGAGTAACAGCAATGAAGTACCAGAAGCAAAGAAGACAATGCATAGTAGGCAACACAGCCTGCTAAGAAGAGAATACCCCTGTCTGTAGGTATGGCTATCTGAAGATATATAACTAACTGTATTTTTCAGGACCAAAATAATAGGTAATTCATTTAAGTCCTATATAGCAGTTATTACTAACGGACCATGGAACAGTCATTCACTGTTACATCGAGTTTCATATTATCAGAACTCTAAATTTTTCAGGTACATAGCACTCATAAAACTTATTTTCTGTGTCCTCTTCAGACATAAATGTGAATATGGCTATCTCATTCATACTGCTAGTGTAATTTAGGTTTGAGGGTCTGTAATAAAATTATGAAACATAAGAGAGAACTTCTAGGCTTTCCTGGAAAGGAAGCTTTAAAAAGAGTTTCTTAAAGAAATACAAGGAAAACATAGACAATTTTCTATTACTGGAACATAACCTCTCTGCATGATGCCTAGATCTGCAGCAGCCATCCAGTAATGAGGAGGCAACTAGCCAATGGACCAGGATTCCATGCTGAATGAAACAGATCAAGAAATATACAAAGATTCCTCAATGAGTTTTAGTAGGAATTCAATTAATGAATGGGAGCCTTTTTTCTATGGAATTTTTCCCATATGAGAGAGGAAAAAGATTCCCTTGTTTTATAAAATTAAGTGATATTGCTTTATACTTCTGGGAAAATAATTCCAGGCCTGTTTTACTCGAATAGGATGCTTTTCTGGAGCCAGTATGATGGAAATTCATGGTTCCTTTCATAATACCTGACAAACATAGAACCTCTATAATGAAGAGAAGTGGCAAGGCCATGTACTAGCAATACAGATGTATTTCTAAGGAACAAAACGGGCAATCCATTAGAGTTCTAAACCACAAGTATTACTATTGTACTATGTAACAGTCATTCGCTGTACATAGTGTGGGAATTTACCATAATTTTCATGCTATAAAGAAAGAAGAAAGCCCAGATCTACAATGGATTAATTACATAGTGGCTCTGATTGACACTAGCATTAACTGTTGAGAGCCCTGAACACTACAAATTCACCAATCAGTGTGAAAGTTTATAGAGGTCAGGTGGCGTTTTTCCCCCAAGTTTGCCTCATAATCAGCTGAGTGAGATCTCCAATTCACCCTGTGTTTATTCTCCCAGTTCTTAAGTACGCATTTAGAAAAGATAACAGCCACCAGCAGGATTCTTTTACTGGCCCATTGGTTTCTCTGAAGTTAAATACTACTTTGGCAGGAAGGAGCAACTGAAGCCTCTGGGGTCATTTCTTATCCTAACAGTTAATAAAAATTAATTGCACATCTCTAGGAAGGCTAAAACATTAGTACATCCACCGAAGATTTTAAAAACCTAGGATGGTGATTCCTGTTGCATCCTCATTTAATTCTCCATTTGGGTTAGTGGAGATACCTGCTGAAGAGGGACACTGGATTAGCATATTTAATTAGTGATTATCAGAATTCCAGATGTGATTTCTTTCCTAGAGCAAAAACTGTATCCTCTGGTCATAGTAAATAAATGTGAACCTAACAAATACTTCTGTTTTTCCGTTCTGGTCCAAATAAGAGCAGATTCACTTTGTTTTATCTGGTATCAAGACAGTACTACTACCTTCCTTTATTGTTATATAGTAGAAAGGGTACTTAGTTATATAATCTTCCAAAAGAGCATAAACTGCTCTACTATTTGATGGCATCATATTGCTAGGACCAAAGTAGCAGTGAGTATACCCTAGATATCTAAATATAATACATAGTGTTAGTACAAAATACAAGTATCTACAATTTCAGTGATGTCTCTGAGGATCCCGTAAACCTGGCTCCAGTAGGATAATACATTCCAAAATGAAGGCCACTTGTGCCTCTGCCATTAGATAAGCAGTACAACACTTGAGACTTTTTTATATTTTGAGTTCAATAAATGGTACATTTATTTATATAGATCTGAACCATTAATCAGTTACCTGGAAGGGTGCCACTTCTGAAGAAGGCTCACAGCAAAAGAAGATTTTCTAATTTGTGAAGACAGCAGTGCAAGAACCTCTGTTATTGAGAAGATACAGTGATGTACACTGAATTGTTGGCACATTGGATCGAGCATGCAGAAATAACCCCCAAAATGAGAATTACACTGGAGACAAATGGGGTTCAGAAACAAATTCATGCCTCCTTTAGCAAGTAGCTAACGTTTTTTTTTTTTTTTTGACAAATAGCTCTTGGCATGCACTGGAATTTTGACAGAGTCTGAATATCAAAATAACTAATGACAGGACAGAAGATGACATTGTGACCTTACCGAAGTATTACCTGATCTACTTTATTCTGAATGTCAGAGTGACCAGAACAGGACTCCATCATAACACAGGAATGGAATCAACCAAAGGAATGATTTAAGCAGATAGCACACATTCTCAGTGCTACCCTCCTGCGATATTGTAATCCCTTCTATAATACTCAATCGTATGGAGTGTATTCAATCATTATTCAGTGAGGAGGAAATGCTGGTGCCAGTTTTACAGTAAGTGATGAATAATATTCTAGTGCTAGCTGAAAATGACTCTTATAGAATTACTCTGTTTTTCTTCAAACACTATAGAAGAGGCTAATTCGTCTAGTACGAGAAACTTTTACAAGTGTATGTTATTGCTTACATCTTTCTGTAAGACATGATGGCCTAAGGCAAAAATCTACACTAAATCTTGGACAGAACCTAATGGTTTGGACAAACGTTTAAGGAAATAGGAATATCAAGAGTCAAGAATTAGTAACAAAGCAGCTTGGGGAAGAAACATATGGAAAGACATTCTAGAGTAGCCTCAGATTGTGAGAATATGAGTGCTTCACGTAAATGTTAGTTTAAGGCTCATTTGAATACTTCCAGAATGGAGGAAACTCTTACTATTAGGTAGACAATATCAGATAAACAAGATGGTCTGCTCAGTGGATCTCAGAAGCTTTCATTCTCTAGTCTCTGATGAGATTGCTCAATGGGCTCATTACCCACATGCTCATAGCTGCAGTAATAGAGACATGCAGACCCTCAAGAACTTGAACTTGCTCTCACCAAATCTCACTTAACTACAGCCACTGATAAAAGCCAAATTTGCCAATAATAGATATCAGCATTTTAGTTTGTGGGGTGATTGAACCTATCAAAGCAAAGTAATACTGCTCTTCTTCAAATGATATAGAGAATAACATGGATAAAATTCATGTGCTTCTATGGAGCATTCTTTCACACAGCATAAACTATATGAGTAAACATCCTGGTTCCACTACTTACTACCTGTGTGAATCCAATCAAGTTATATAAACTCTATAAAATAAGGGAGAAAATTTACCTATGTCTTCAAGTTGTTAAATGACTTACTATATGTAAAACACTTAGAGCAGTGAAAGATATATAGTAAACACCATATAAATAATGGTTCAATAAATAGAAAACTACCATATCAAGAGGTAGATAATTTAATAGACGATTATAACATCACTGATGTACCTTTTTCAAGATTGAATATGTGAGGCACACCAATTGGTAAAAAGCCTCACCCATGTGTGGTATTAGCTGAAGATAAAAAAAAAATGTAAATGAATGCATGAATACTAATTATATCTTCATAGGTGCAGAAATGAGGTCTATAGTAGCTCTATGTATATTCTTTTCCCTATGTTAACGTATAAGAGTAAATATTCACTTGACTTTCTCCAGTGATTAACCAATATTTGTGTATTAAGTATGTGTGTGGTGGTAAACTTTTCAATGTAGCCCACAGTTTGCATGGATCATAATAGATGAGAAAAGAAATAGGTATCATCTAGGTATACTGTCGTTGATGCTAGGTGAGTGCTGAAAATATGGACAATTTTTTTTGAGAGGCTGGTTTAATGAGAGATAGTTACAATATCTAACACAGGAGCAGTGATAAGATGGATGCAGCTATTGCATGGCTAATGTACTAGAACCAATTGCATTTTAGTCAATAACCCAATGTTAGGGTGCTTTTCCTTTTGGAAGCTTTCTCTATTATATTAATCTTGATGGGAAGTAGCTCCAGTGTCGCATATGAAAGCCAAAGGGGCCATATAGCTGATGATAGAGGCATATGTTTTAGGTTTTAGCAAAAATCCTTGATTTGCTTTTGAATTTTGATGGGGTAAAGCAAAGACCCAGTTTCTTGGGAAAATTAATCAAGGCACCTATGAAAATGTGAAAGGCCCTGCAGTGTCAGTGACATGAGAGTGGCTGTGATGACAGTGGTAGCATCCTAACCAGACTGGTATGACTTTGGTTGTGTTTTCTGTTCTCTGTCCTTGCTGCATTTTTTAAAGCAGCCTAGATCTCTAATTTCCTCATCATCCTTCTTTCTGTTGCTGCTAATCAAGAAGTCTAATAGGTATTCAAACACATATTAATATGCATCTTTAAACATACACATACACACGTTGAAAATTTGTATATATAAATGGTAAAAAATTATGAAAAGCCATACATCTAAATACTAATAGTAGTAAACACAGAGTGATTCAATTTTATAGTTTGTCTTTATTATTATTATTATTTTTTTTGAGGCAGAGTGTCACTCTGTTGTGCAGGCTGGAGTGCAGTGGTGTGATCTCAGCTCACTATAACTTCCACCTCCAAGGTTCAAGTGATTCTCCTGTCTCAGCCTCCCAAGTACCTGGGATTACAGACACCCACTACCATGCCCAGCTAATTTTTGTATGTCTGGTAGAGACAGAGTTTCAAACTCCTGGCCTCAAGTGATATGCCCACTTCCTAAAGTGCTGGGATTATACGCATGAGCCACTACACCTGGCCTGTATTTTCTTATTTTCTCCAGGATATTACTTTCAAATTTAGTTAAGGAAAACACAAAATTTATCAAATCTGAAAAATAGACCTTTTTTTTCCAGTTGTTGAGTCATTATCCTTCAATCTCAAACTTTAACTTCCTCAGAGGGTATAAAATAACAAAGTAAATTTGTAAAGATGATTTGCCTGATAATGGCATGCCTGAGTTTATTCTTATATTATGTTTGCTCATTTCATTGGAGTAAGTAGCACAAAGTAAAATAAAATTATAAAATCGTATTAGAAAACAAAAATTGTCAATTGGAAAGGAAGGGGAAGGGAAATAACAGTGGAATGCAAACTATGTATGTATTTATTTATATTCCAATTTGGTTGGTGATAAATAGAGTTCAATTTTTATATTCAGCAGATTGTGGGATCTGTACTGTTCTCAGATAGAGATGGACAACAAACTATGAGTGACAATGAATAAAGGACCATTGAGCTAGATCCAAATGCCAGATTTTAGCAGGAAGTTGTCAGGGGATCTCAAGCTGCACTGGAGTTAGAGAAAGTATTTTTGAGCAACAGAAAGTGCTTTTGTCTGTTTTTCTTGTTAGAGTTGACTAAATTTTAAAGGTTGCCTAAAATATTTACTAGCAAAAATATACAATTATTTTGTATCATCAAATCATACTGGGGGATGGGGTAGTGGTAATAGGGTTAACAGAAATAATTAAGGTACATATGGTTCATATTTATCTACATAAATATAATACACACACACACAAAAGAGTTGAACTGTAATGGACTGATGAATCACCGAGTTTTCTGTTTAATTATTCGTAACTTCTCTTACTAGCTATATAACTTGTGCTAGTTACATACTTTTCCTCTCTAGGTCTTCAGTTCCTGATGTTAAAATAAGCAAAATAATTATGTAACTCTTTGGTTTGGGATATGTAGTACATGAGATAATCCATGAGGAAAATCTATCTTTGTTTATGGCAAAAAGTAGGAGTTGAATAAATTTTACTTAATATTATTTTTACATATTACTGCTATTAGCATATATATGCTAGAAGATGGACCCAGTGACAGAATGGTCCTCAGAAAGCATTTGTTTCATGTCTCTTACAACATTAAAGGTGAAGTTGTTAGCACTGGAGATAGCACATAGTTACTTAAGGTTACACATATTTTTAGTGGAAAAACTAAAAATAGAATCTGACTTTCTTAAATTTTACCTTACTTTTCTCTATCTGGTATCTCTGGGCTTCTCAGATTTCTGTACAAATTCATAACCCACACACATATGCCATAAGGACATGCATGTACCTTACGTTAAATACTAGCAAAAATATTTAGACTGCATTTGTAAAATCTTAAGAGAGATCTGTTAGATTTTTCTTTTAACATTTATTAGTTGCTTACATATGTTGGAAAGTACATGTAAGTACTCATGTTAAAAATATTTCATTTTTATCTTTGCTTGGACAAGGAGGATAAATATTTAATATGTCTAAGAAAGACTATACATTTTTAATATTGAAAAAAATTGCTTATTTTTTTCTGCTAAAATAGCTAAAGGAGGATATTTTTGGATGTAAATATACATATTTATACAGTCATCTATATTTTAAATCATGAGTGAAAACAAAGAATACTGAAAATGTATGCTTAAATTTTTTGAGTTAGAAGGCTTTTCAAGTCTGTTTCTTTGGAACCAACACACTTATGGTTGTCTTTTGAGGGCAATTATGAAGGGCAATGACTCAAACCACAAAAATTCAAAGTCTATTGAAGGATAGCAATTTTTGCTTTTTCTTTCTTTCATTTTATTTTTTTTTTTGGTCATGGACACTAAGAAGCAAAAATGTAGTATGGTGCTCTGTAGTAACGCCATAGAATTTGTTCATTTTATCTTTCCTAAGTGTAAAGTGGGATTAAATCCATGATAATACTGATCGACATTAATCAAAGCTACTAATTCAAATGGACTTTAACAAAAAAAAAAAAAGGAAGAAAAGGACTGTGGGAGGAAAGAAAAAAAGATTTGGGCAAAAAAAAAAAAGGGAGACTAGGCATCAGTATTAATTCTAAAACTAAAACAGTTGTTAAAACCTGATATTCTCATTGTGAAGAAAACCGTCCTTTAAGTAACATACCAGTTAAAAACTAATCAACTATCTAAAAGATTTTTTTTTTCCAGATCATTGACTCATTGGCTTTATCTTGGGCAGGATTCTTCAGTGGCATGTTTCACACACCAGGTGGTGGCCTGCACAGTCCACATAACGTGGAGAAAAAGGGAATCTCTTTTTACATATTTTATTGGATCTTTAGTGGATATTTTTGTGCATGTTTCATACTGAGCATAAATGTTTTAGTACAGTAGTACTTATAGTACTGCTATTTTATAAATAAGTCAGGTATCAGGGTACTCATGTAAAACTTTATGATTGTGTATGTAATTTGTTTAAAGATCACTAGCCTAAACTATAAGGCAGGAGGTAGCAAAATATGGCCCTTGGACCAAACTCAACAACTAACACTTGTCTTCATAAATAAAGTTTTATTGGAATACAGCTATGTTTGCATATTTTCCATAAAGGCTTTTGTCCTATAATATCAGAGTTAAGTTGTTACAACAGAAACCTTATGGCTTCTAGACATTAAAATATTTATTCTCTAGGCATTTACAGAAATAGTCTGTTATTCACCGCTCTAAAGAGACAAGAATTCAGGTCAAAGTTTTTTGTAGACAAGGCAGAAATCATAATATCGCTTAGTGACTTAGTTCTGGGCTTTATAAATAGTTGTTACACCTTGAAATTTTCTCAGCTAACAGAAAAAGGTGCAAATGTATCACCTTTTTTTTTTTTTTTTTTTACCATAAATGCTAAGCACACTTTCTATGTGTTTCTCAAATTAGGCCTTTTCTCTGTTGCCGAAGGTTAATGACCCTGGCCAAGTTACTTACATACTCTAAGCCTTAGTTTATCTATAAGACAATTAAAACAAATACTATCTTAAATGGTTTTGTAAGCATTATAATGCTGCATATGTCCCAAATTTGGCAAATAAGCCCTCAGTAAATGATAAATGCCTCTCTGCCCACATATTTTGACAGGATGTATCTCATATACATTTGACTCTAATAAAAGTAAGAGCAATACCTGAGTATTTATTGATCTTTGAAAACACATATATTAAGCTTGTGTTTATATAAATTATATATCTAGAAAATCAACATACGCAAAAATAAATATGTATAAAAACAAGATATAAATTGCTGATTCAATAATATTAAAAGGAGAACTGAAATATAAATAAAAGTACAGGAAATCTGTGGTTGATCTTTAATGGTTAACTAATTGATGGAATTTAGCTAGGATTTTAGCCAGTCATCTCTTTGATTAGACCATGACAACATGGCTCAGCTTGCGGGCTTAAGATTCACTGGGGAAGAGCTTCACTGTATTTAAGTTTTAATTAGAAACATATACTTTTGTATATGTCTTCATATACAGGTGTTCTAGTGCTGTAGTTCCAGTGCTATATGCTTTGTTTCAACCATGTTCTTTTGAGCCTTTAATGATTTTGGATTTTGTTAATAAAAATCTATATTCTTAATGAAAGCAGCAATGAATTGTTTTTCTTTGTTTACTGCCTTACATTTTATTGTTTTTTTCTAGTTTCACCTTGTTGCATTAGAAAATATTTAATTGACAAAGACTGTATATATTCAAGATGTTTAATGTGATTTCTCACAACCAAAGAAACACATCCATCATCACCAATGCTGTATATTAGATCATAATACCATTAGACATCATGCTAAGTGAAATAAGCCAGAAACAGACAAATGCTACATGTTCTAATTTATATATAAAATCTAAAAGAGTCATACTCAAAGAAACAGAGAGTAGGTTGGTGGTTGCCAGGGCTGAGGTGTGGGGGAAATGAGATCTTGATCAAAGGGAACAATGGATTTTTACCTTTATAATCCTAATATCTATCTGAGTGCCTAGAAAAAATTAGATTCCAAGTAAATATTTATATCATAAATAAAAAATAAATTGATATATTAATTAGAAGGGCTATCAGAGAAAGGACAAAATAATCCTTCATAACTACCACAAATTACTCAAAATGGACAGATATTAGTTTTATTTAATATCTTTTAAATATCAATATTATGCATGTATAAATATGTCTCATTAACTAGAATTTGTTCAGGACACAAGTTCCTAGCAGAAAAATCCAGGAGTTTTAGAATACTTAGAACCTGTTATTGAGGTGAGCATCTGGAATGTTCAAAATTTAACAAGTTTCAAAATTTGTGGCATTTTATTTTATAAACTTAAAAATAAACAAAAGAAATTCCCAGGCTTGTTAGCATAGAAAATCTTTAACACAGACATTGTAACTTGGACAGTCTATTTTAAGATGATTATACACGTTACCAATATTTAAATATGTTTTTTAATAAACCACTAAATTACTGAGTTTTTTTTCATCTGAAGCAATAGTAATCCTAACAATTCTATTTAGAAACATATTTCAGTATTTTCAAAGACAAAAGATACAAAGGGATATATTACGAAGTCAAGAATGCTTATCTGACATAACATCAAAGATCCTGTCCACAAAAGACTTTGGCGGTGGCCCTAAGGCACAGATTTGGAGACAGGGATCACCAGGACAAAGACTAGATCTAGTGACCTACAGAGGGTGTGCCTTAAGTGAATTATAGAATCTCTTGAGTATGTATGTTTATGTGTTTTGAGGTTGGGTGGAGGGCGTCAATTCATGTTAAATTTGAGCCCTTTTCAGTACCTAAGGGCTTGTAATAGGGCTGGAGACGCCAAATCATAGAATCCTTCAGTCAGTGGTGATATTCAAAAATTATGTCCTGTTCTCTATGACATGTTGGATTGAGGCAGGTCTAAATAACAAACTTGAGGTAGAAAGGATCTACCCATACTCAAAAGAAAGTCCTCAACAAGAGGACAAGAAATCAATCATATGACAGAAAATCTAAAATGCTAAGCATAGACAAGACAAAGTAAATCATAATGCCAATCTTATGGACTCACTATGCAAACCCCGCAATGGTTAGCAGAAGGCTGCAATTAAATAGGTAAGTAGGTTGTCAATTATGGAGTGATTCCCAGTTCAATGTCCAGAGGAAGGTCATGACATACCCTTGGAGCAGGGAAGGGGCAAAAGAACTAAAATAAAAAGCAACAGTTTGATGCTCTTCGGTACCACCAACTTGGAAGGACTAAGACAGGCAGGAAATTAATCTACTTGTGTCTTGAGAAAGAGTAATCCCTAGTGTTACACAAATTATGTAGCTAGGCATGGAAAGTAACTTTCTATTTTTAATATTTGCTACTTATCAGTTACCTAAAAGTTAAATAGCTAATACACTTCCTCCCTTCCTAAGCAAGATATTTCATTTCCCCACTTAACATTATATTGTTCTTACCCAGATTACAGATCTTTACACCCATGCACACAGCACTGAATATTTCACAAACTCAGTACCCTGCAGCATTTACAATCCAAATTACTTGTCATCTCCAATGCTATGCTCAGTTTTCACAAAATTTATCCAAAGTCTAGGTAAGAAATCAGACTTGAGACAAATAAGCAACTTTTGTATGAAGATGCATAGCTACTCTCTCTTGAGACTCTATCTTTAGAGAAATTAAGCCCTTAAAACTACTTTAAATAATTGTTGCTAAATACATAAATCAAGTTTTTATAAAATAAATTTTCAGGTAACTTTGCTCATGAGAGTGAAATTATTTCCACATACAGCAATAATGGGTATCAAAACGTGGTGTGCATAAAGAGTGACCAGATGAGATTGGAGAGCTGTGGACGATGTCAAGGAGTTCTAGTTTTGTAATTTGAAGACAGAGCATGGAAACCTATTTTTAAGAAAGCTACCAAGCTTGTTATTCTGCCAAACACCAAATAAACCAGATGAAAGAAAAATGAAACTGAAAGGTGTTAGTGCTGACACTGCTTGGACAATAGAAATGAAACACTGAGAGCTGGAGGAAGGAGGATTTCCTTTTAACTGACTAAAAACTGCCAGAATTATCTTTGAAGGAAGCTATGTTTAAGCCCACAGGAGAATTAAAGAGAGTAGGGGATTATGATAAAGCTTTTATCTTGAACAAAACTGGAGTGACTGTACTGTGATGTGTAAAACTAGCTGGGAGAAAATCATGCCATAAAATATAAATTTTTCTGAGTATGCCAGAAAAGACTAAAGCATCCAGACGTTCAAGTAATTAAGTTATTCTTCTGAATGGTTTTAGATTTAAAATATTATTAAATTGCCAGAGAAAATTTTTCTTTAACTTAGCTCTTAAGTAGAAAGAATAACTAAATGTAGTTCCAAATGTCCTTTCAGAGTGGTTAAAATTAAGCCCTATTATTCTTTGTCCCTGTGATTAAAAATAAACAAATAACATTTGACTCTATACCCCAAAAGTGATTGTTATTTTCACTTCAGTGGGACATAATCTCATCCACAGGAAGTTATTAATGTGTTCTATGGTATTTTGAAAATAAATACAATGCATTTTACTCGTGAGTACCATCTGCAGGATTTCAAGCATGTAAAATATTTTGATGCTTCAGGAAATTTTATACAATTGATGCCATATTTTTCTGAGAAATGGCTTAAATGACTAATTATAAAATATCTTTCCAGTTTAATTCACACTAACTTTTGAAAATAATGTCCTCATTCTCTGACCTCAAGTTCCCCCGCTTCTTCACCAATGCCCCCTACTTTTCACATATTCTTGCCACTTTACAAGAAAAACCAAACCAAAACAAACCTCACTAGTTATCTAAGTATGTAAAATAATTTTTCCCTCTGGAAGTACTTGGTCATTTCTCATTAAACATCAACACAGAGACAAAGTTTCCTTCATACAGTAGCTAAGTACTCTCATCCCATTATTCCATTCCTTCTGTTTCTGTGGGAGCTTTCCAGACAGGGCCAAGTCTTCTGGCCATGCTGCTGCTCTTGATCAGGAAACCTCCTAATTACCCCAGACTTACCAGAACCATCTAGTGCCTGTGAAGTTATCTTGGAGCATTAAGAGGAGCTTGTAAGTAGGGCTATCTGTGGAGCTGAGCCCTCAGGCTGGGAACTGAAAGTGCTTTGCCTTTTCACTGATTCAGCTGAGGTACCTGCCTGTAGGTGATGCACATCACACTTTTTAAAAAAGGCAGATCCACATGATGAAGCTACATCCTGCTAGAGCAGCCCCCAGCAAGAAGTGCCAGAAAATGAAAATCACACAAAGGTAGTGGCAGCCCACGTGAGTTACAATCAGCATTGAGGACTTTTCTCATAAGCAAAGTCTTGTGAACAAGTCAGATGAGCTGAGATGCCAAATTGAGAGCAGCAGAATGGGAGAAAACTTTAAAAGGAACTCTAAACAGCTACAACATGCTTCAGAGTTTTCTATTTTCTGTCTGATCTCTATACTAACTTCATGTATTAACCCATAGATTTTACATTGTAATTTTCAGAGGCACTAACTGTAAAGCCAGAGATTCCCCAGTACCACTCGTTATGTTTATTTATATCAACATATATGCCACCAACTCTATATGTTAGCTTGGGGGTTGTAAATAAACATGACCACCAGACCATATGCTTCCTGAGGGCCAGAAATGCATTTCAATAGTAGAATGAAAATTATGTAAAATAATGGTAAATGCTTAGATGTGTATAGAATAGAGATACTGACATTTATCCATTAATAAGCATTTACATGGATTATTTCATTTAATTCTCTTAATTCAAGAGGAAAATGATGAGAAGACTGAGACTTTAAGAATTGAAGACCTTGTTCAACATGACACAGGCTTTAAGTGGTAGATCCAAGCTTCAAACCCAACCTTTCTACCCCAGAGAGTTGTACCTTCAATTATATTTTGTCTTTCCAGTAACACGTTAAAGAGATTAAGAAGAAAATATATCACACAAAACAGATAAATATCAAATATATCCTTATATCTTCATCTATTTTAATAGAAAAACAATATTCAAAATGCACTCATGTGGAAAGATCCCGTTACAGCCTTATTATTTTTTCTTGCAAGAAAAACAGTAAAAGCTATTTTATCTTCAAGACTCCTAAGTACTAAATGTAAATCAATTGCCTGGATAACCTACTTTTACCTGCTTTAAAAATCAATTAATAAAAAATGAACACTTTGGTAATTTCTAATTAATAACCTATTTATTGGACAATCTAAGGTATTTTCTAAACTGACACAGAGAAGTGTCTCAACATGTCCAGTTACCAGAAAAACAGGGTGTGTCTATGTATTTAGACAGTGACCACTTAACAAATACAGTTACTGATTTACTTTCTGTTAAAAATTGCAACAAAGGAAACAGTTAATGGGGAAATTGGTTCCCCTGACTACTCACAGTGAATTCGATAAAATCCTAAACCATCACCTTCCACTTGTGCAGGGATAATCTACAACCTGTATGAGGAGAGCTTTAGGAAAGAAACATATACCTGAATTTATTCTACAAGACAGGTAATAAAAGAAAAATAAAGCAATTAACCCAGGCATCACATCAGAAAAACCAATTGAGAAGATTCTGATGATCAATGTTCTCTTCCAGTTTTTACACAAAAGCTGCTGATTAACTTTACTTGTGCTAGTTTGGCTAAATGAGAGCAAAACATCAAGCTATTAATAATTCTTAAATTTATATATAGAAGTCTGATGGTGATGCTATTGTCCATTCCAAGTTTTGAAAAGCATGATGATGAGGTGGGAAAGGAAGAATTTCCACAATTAACATAATGAACTGTTGTGAATCATTCTAGAATTCAAGAAGAAGCACTTATGTCAGGTGTGACAGCTAAGCTCTTGACCGGCATTTTAGTATCTTAGTCCATGATCTTCAGATGTCAGTCCCCACGGAATCAGTGCTAAGGAAATATTAACTGTGCTAATTTGAGTGGACTTTTGTATCCAGCTGATGCCCCACTCCAAACCAGCAAGCCTCTAAGAACCAAATCAAAATAATCGAATGCATTTCCTGAATACAGAAATACACTGAAACTGTAGTAATTAGGTACATTTTAGGGGTTAGCATAGTAAAGTCAGAGAAGAGCATGGTTCTACAGTGGAATAAGATCCATCAACTTAGCTTGTAGTTCAAAACAGTCATGAAGATAATGTGAAAATAACTACATAGAGAGATGGCACTGATAAACACCAGAGCCAGAGGGTGCTTATGCAGTCAACTCGCTAACAGAGTGGTTACCCAGATAATCCAAATCAACCAACACCAGCCCTTCACACCCCAGTCCCATCACCCAAATCAGTTACATTTAACTCTAGACCATAAAGTTAACACTGACAGGTTTTTATTTCCTCAAGGGTACTAAAAGCTGGGTTTTAACCTTTCTTTTTAGATTCTCAAACGCTGATCTTTCCAGCGACGCTTTGTGGGTTTCAGTTGCTTTATAAACCTTGAGACTTGGAAGATCAGCTGTCATGGTGGAGACAGGAAAGAATTCTGGCTAATCACATGGTAAAGAAGTGGAGTTAACATGTAAATGTTTGTTCTTGTTATTATTAGCAATGCTATTGACCTGGTTTTCTACTCAGTTTACCGATTGGATAGGTGACTGAAACATCACTTATACAAGAGCTTAAGCAACATTTTCTGGAATCATGTGATGAATTTCAGAGAATCCGTAACTAAAACAACAATTAAGTGGATGGCGAAGAAGATTTAATATTTTTATATTATTTTTTTAAATAGACAACATTGTATATGTAGTGTAAATTATGTTGTAAAATATATAAAATACTGCGGAATGATGAAATCAAGCCAAGTAAATTATGTATTGCATCACATATTTTTTGTTGTGAGAATGCTTGAAATCTACTCTCTAAGCCATTTTCAAGTATAAAACACATTGTTATTAACTATAGTCACATGTTGTATTTCAGATTTTTGAGTTTATTCCTAATTAAAATACTATATCCTTTGACCAACGCCTCCTAACCTCCTCCACTCCTAACTGCCACTTACCACTGGTAACAATCATTTTACTCTCTGCTTCTATGAATTTGACCTTGTTTTGACTATGGAGAGATTTAATCTTAAGCAAAAACTTTTGAAGAATGTTTAAACAAAGGTACAATGATTATCTTTGGAAATATAATCGGAAAGACCTTAGTAGCCACCTGCTAGCTATATGATTTTAGACAAAATTATTTAACCTAACTTCAGATTATTCATCTGTATACTTGGGATCACAATACCTAAGTCACAAACTTATTTAAGGATACAATGAAATGGTGAAGTTAAAGTACAGTGCCCAGCATACAGTAAACTTTTTATGTTGTTCTATATTATCCTCTACTAATTTACTACAAATGATATAAGCAAAAGTAGAATTAGTATTACAGACACTCCAAAAGTGTCTCTGAGTGAAACTTGTCTTCTGTGGATTAATGCAGTATCATATTGCTGACTGCGAGATTCAAAGTTTGAGGTGAAATGCTCTCACCAGGCCAGCCTGAGCATGGCAGCTTCTACATAGAGATAACAACGATATCTGTTCCATATAGTCAATGGGGGATCAGTTATATCTTCTAGAAGGTACATTATAAAGATTTGAATATTGCTTCTTTTCTCATTCAATCAAGTTACAGTAAGTACTGGAGGGCTTGAAGATTTACATTCTTCAAACAACTATCTTCATGATAATATTTAATTGCATTCTGCACAAAAGGTATAAATATATAGTTAGTGCAGGTACTTTTGTAGGATGTATCTATATTATGTATTCATTTATAATTTTACTGGGTTAACGGGGCATGGTGGCACATGCCGGTAGTCCCCGTTCTTTGGGAAGTTGAAGCAGAAGAATCACTTGAACCCAGGATGTAAAGGCTGCATCTAGCCGCGTTTATGCCACTGCATTCCAACCTGGGCAACAGAGTAAGACCCTGTATCAATTAACAACAACAACAACAACAACTAAGTATAATTTCACTGGCACATATGTTTGTGTTGCTTGTTACAAACAATTATCGTAACAAGAACCATGACTCCTTACTGTTAACACTGACAACATCACTGTCATAAAAGAAATCACAAAGTCTGTGAGCCACTTAGATTCAGTGAAAATGTCAACACATTTGCAAATTAAGTTCCACAAAGTTCTTAATTTCAGATTTAACATGGAAATTTCCCTTCCTGAAATACGGAATGAAGTATGTAGAGGCCTGACATCTACAACAAGGGAAGATAGATACATTAAAATGTTATCAGAAAGAGGTAAGAAAATTCTATGGCCAAGTGAATCTAATTTTAAAAAATATTTTTGCTTTTCAAATGAAATATGGAATGAAAAGGATTTTTACATAAATTAAATTTACAGATGAAAGTAGAATCTTTTTTAGAGAAGAGATGATGAGAACAGTTGACCTAAAATCAGAATTTTGAATAAAAAATTCTGTAGGCCAAGACAATGAAAAACAATTTCTTGTTAGCTATTAGTCTCCATCAATAAGGAAGCTATCCAGACATGAAAGAATGTGGAACTAGGGTAAATGCTAGTAGCAGACAAATATTATTAGACATGTAGATTAAGAAAAAAAATTAAAATTTATTTTTCCTTTTAACATATTTAATGAAAATGATTAAAAGGTAGAATCAGAAACCTGCTATAGTATCTAGAGTTATACAGAAATATGCTCATGTTAATTAAAAACTAGATATAATTATCACTCCTTCATATAGATTTGATAATTTTCATATAATTCTGTTGTCTTTACAAATTATAAAATAAAGAGTCCTTTCTTGTTCTTTTATTTATAACTTTTAAGGTAATCATTACCAAATTTTATTGAACATTTATTGTGTATCAGACATGATGCTAAGCAGAAGCAAGACTTCATTTGTTCTAAATTATACTATGAGATAGATACAATTGTTTTTTTCTTTTTTTCAAACAGTATTACAAAAGTTCAGGTAAGTTTAGTGATTTCTCTAATCACATAAGTCATGCATAAATCTACACAGTAGCAGCTCAAGCAGAGGCTCTTGATCAGCGCACTATACCTGAGTGAATCAGCTGGATATCTAATGGTGTCCCACAGACAAGGTTTTGGTTTCCAGAAGTGAGTACACTAAAGAGGATCACTCTTACAGCATCATGTACTACACTTCACATGGTCTAATTCTATGCCATGCATGGAAGTAGCACATATTATTCAAGTCACGTATAATTTGAATATACCCTGTGACATAGAAGATCTCTAGTCTCTGCAGAAGGAGTGCCAAACATTTTCTGTAAAGGGCCAGATAGTAAACATCTTAGGCTTTTGGGGTCCAACTGGCTTCACTGCAAGTACTCAACACTATGGTTATAAGCAGAATAGGAGCTATAGACAACATGGAAACAACTGAGCATGGCTGTGTTACAGTATACTTTTATTCATACATCCTAAAATTCAAGTTTCATATAGTTCTCGTGTCATAAAACATTTATTTTTTCTCTGCCATTTGAAAATGTAAAAACAAATTCGTGGTTTGGGACCATATGAAAACAGGCAATGGACCTGATTTGACCACAGGCAATATATAGTTTGCTAATGCCTAGCTCTGCAGTGATTCAGTTCTTATGGGTGGTGGCTTATGCACTTGTGTATCAATATCTGAATTTTTTAATGAATGACATAATTGTACATATTTAATGGGGTGTCACAATGTGCTGTTTCGATGTATGTATACATTACATAATAATCAAATCAAGGTACTTAGCATATTCATCACTTTAAACATTTATTTCTTTGTGATGAGAACATTCGAAAACCTCTCTTCTAGCTAGTTAAAAATATACATTATTAATTTTATCCATCCCACCATACAACAGAACATCACAACTTATTCCTCCTGATTGTAGCCTTGTACCCATTGACAAATCTCATAAAATCCTCTATTACTCTATCCTGCTATTTACATTAAATGTTAAGCTTTAATTTATTATTTTGTGTAGTCTTTTAAAGGTACTATGCAGCTTTGAGGTGATACAATTAGTTATACCCTTACTGCACACATTAAGCAACCCATGGTCACATAAGGAACAAGGCAGAACTTATCTTTAAAACTAAGTTGTATTTGCCATGATTAGAATTTAATCATAGGTCCTGGAATCAAGAAGAAAAGCACTGGGAATTTCTTTGCATTTAAAAGAAGGTTTGGAAATATTTATCCTATGAAGCATAGAAAGTTTGTCAGGGAGTAACTTATAAGATTCCCAAGAAATAAAATATCTACTCTTTTCTCAGAAGCTTTCTACTAGCATATACACATTTAACACAGAAAAATTTATTTATGCATTTTTTGTACTTTATTTTTTCAAGAAATGATGCCCACCATATTTTTTTTACCTGTTTTTGATTATTTATCTAAATTAAAATGTTATTTGAATTATAATCCAGTTTTTAAAAATCCCTTTAGACTTCATCATTTCAGCAAAGCCAATGCCCCCTGAAAACCATCAAAAACAGAGTGTCTGACCTGTTGCTCATTTTGACAGTGCCTTGAGTGTAACTGTACCTTTTGGTTTATCTATGGATAATACTGAAAAACTTCCAGGAGATACCAGTAGCATGAACTTAATTTTATTCCAACAACTACACCATCAAGTTGAGGAACTCAGGATACTTTTATACTAAGCTTTAAAATTAATGGAAACAACATTATATATTCTTTTGCTTATCAAACAGCTGCAAAATCAACAAATCTTATAACAATGTATTTTCAAGCTTTTCCCATAGCTGATGGTCGCTTTGCAGACATCTAAGTGATTCAACATTGGAGTTGTCCTGATCAACCTACTGTCATCATTCAGTGATGGCTTTAAGTCCAAATCAAGGTAACCCTTCTTCTTTACAAGAGCAAAGCATATATAATGCTTTACTTTTTAACTTACAGCAGCTAATATGAAACAGTACAGGAAGGAGATTTTAAAAAGTAAAAATAAAAGCCAGGCATGGTGGCTGACATCTGTAATCCCAGCACTTTGGGAAGCAGAGGCAGGCGAATCATCTGAAGTCGGGAGTTTGACACAAGCCTAACCGACATGGAGAAACACGTCTCTAGTAAAAATACAAAATCAGCTGGGCTTGGTGGCGCATGCCTATAATCCCAGCTACTCAGGAGTCTGAGGCAGGAGAATCGCTTGATCCTAGCGGGCAGAGGAGGCGGTGAGCCCAGATCACGCCATTGCACTTCAGCCGGGGCAACAAGAGTGAAACTCCATCTCAAACCAACAAAACACAAGTAAAGCCAAAGGATCTATGACTGTTTTTTATACAAAGCTTTGAAGTGTTCAATATATTGTAACAAACTTCTCCTCAGCTGAACTTCACAGCAATGCTGAGTAAAATAAAGAAGAGGAACTCTTTCTAAAACAGCAGAGGCTTTCTTTACTTTGCCACATCATAGTTGACAATAAGAAACAAAAAGGAGAAGCCAGAACTGCACAAATAAAATACTACTCGAAGTCCTAGGAAACAAAAACCTACTTTAAAAGTGAAGCAGGGTATTTTCCCTGATCCCTTTCGTGGGACTTGTGAGGGTGCCTCATATACTCAGCCTCCTGCTCTCAACTCCTTGCAGGAGGGAGCACACAAGTAAACAAGGCGGGAACTGAAGTGCACAAGCCCTGGAACCAGCCCGCCGCTTCTGCACCAGCAGGTGTAAACACCACCCCTCCAGGAGAAAACACGCAGGTGAGTGGGTACAGGAGGGGTGGGGAGCATTTTTGGGTGCTGGGAGGAGCAAACTTTGTGTGTGGGGGGCGGGGGGGGGCCTGTGGCAACATCCAGGAGGGCTGCCTTCAACTCCTGAAATCCCAGAGGGCACGTTACACTGATTTTTAAGCTCTGCTGTCCACGGACGGCTTGTGTTAGCAGCTCAGGGGATCCTCTGCCTTTTCGTGGAGGCAGCTGCTCTCCGCCAGTGAGGGAAAAGGGCCCCTGTGACAGCCTTTGGTATCCTCATTCGTGGCTCCTGAACCCCTGTCCAGCATCCAGGAAAAATGAGATCGCAAGAATGAATTGAAGAATGGTAAATGCAGGGGATGTTACTGCTGAAGAAAGTGGCTCTCAGTGGGAAGGGGAGCTGGGAAAGGGATGGGGTGGGAAGGTAACCTTCCCCTGAAGTCTGGCCATCTCTGGCAAGGTTATTCTCTGAAGTTACACTTCTGAAGTCAAGCAGCTTCTGACGTCCAGCTCTAGTCCCTGACATTCAGCTACTCCTCCTCTCTGCCAGCTGAGCCTGGAGTTTTTTATAGGCACAGGATGGTGCAGGCTGGGGCTATGGGTGGTTTAGGAAAAGGCAATATTTGAATGGGGAAAAGGGATATGAGTTCTCACTTTGGGCCTCAGTCTCAGGGTTTTGTGCCACAGTCTCACAGTTTTGGGCTTGAGGGTGGGGATTCACCAGGGATGCATTCTTTTCTGCCTAGAATTTCTCTGTCTCCTGTCTATATCAAAAGTACAGTAGCAAAAAAAAAAAAATGCATCTAGTGTATAAAGCAAAATAACCGAATCTTCATTCCTCAAGATTAGCGAGAGAATGCCAAGAGGAGTAAAGCCGTAAGACAGGATCTCAAGGTATGAAATGGGATCAGTGACAATTCCCAGCAATCAAAGAGGAAACGGATTGTAAAAAAAGAAAGAAAATTTATAAAATGTTTATAGTCAAAACCTGTGGTGGGAATTTGTTATGGAACCTGTTAAAGCTGTCCCAATTTTCTGATGGACCCTGTAGCAGAAGGGATACCTTCCTCCGCTGAGTTGACCTCTCTGTATCCCACATTCTTTCTTGAATGGATGCGCCCATTGAAAATGATATTGCTTAACGGAAATGGAAGAGCTCTATTGATAAATGAGCTCAGAAGGAGAAAGGAACATACAAGGATGAATGTATAAGAAAAGAGATCTTTAGAAAAATGAGCTAGAATAAAAATGTGAAATAGGTCACTCAAAAATGAGAAATGAAAGTAGTGGCTACTGTTAATGGACCAATATATTCTTTTCCCTCATTTTGACCTCTCAAGGTCAGTTGTGAGCCTTGGAAGTAGCAACTTTGGTTGCAGCCCTCAAGGCCATAGCCCATTAATCCTCAGCTTTGTGGAAATGTACTTAGTTCCAAGCCATTTGCCTAGTGGTTATTACACTTGTTTATGTCACAATTTCAAATGCTTTGCCCTCAGTGTCTGGCATTGAAAATGGAATGAAGGCCATCTTCATGTTTTTGTCTTTCCCCTAATGGTAGCTTTCTCAAGTCCTCAAAATTCTCTGAGTTCTTGTTGCCAGGGTGTGAAGCTTCATTCTGCTTCTTCCAATTTGACTTGGCATATATTAGGGAGAATGGAGAAGAGAACAACAATTCATTGGAATGGAGCCCTGAGTAAGTTAAATGCTTCCTGAATAAATGTGCAGTATCTCTTTCCCAGGCCTAGGTAATTGCTTTTTTATTTATCTCAAGCCATTTTCATCCTCTCCTATAGCCTAATAGAGTCACTCTCTGCACACAGTGTATTTCCATCACAGAAGCTCACAGGATGCAGGCTC
Organism: Cheracebus regulus; assembly: GCA_963574635.1. Lineage (NCBI taxonomy): Eukaryota > Metazoa > Chordata > Mammalia > Primates > Pitheciidae > Cheracebus > Cheracebus regulus. Next base: position 150,018 of record CAUYQU010028079.1, read on the forward strand.
TGATAATAAATAAATAAATAAAATCATGGAGTTCATATTACAGCTAGTGGAAGCTGAAGTTTTACACTTATATATTAAATTAAAATTGCTTTCTGCTTATATTATACAAAATGTAAATGGTAGTTCAGTCAGGCAGCAGACAGAAGTTGGCTACTTTTTAAGCAGAGATGTCTTAAATGTCTATTTAAGGGCAAACACTCCTCACAGACCGTACAGATATTTATTAAGAAGCTAATATGGCTGTGTTCATTCTAATCACATTTAGTATCTGTCTTCTGAAAGTAAAAGTCTGGTTGAAGAAAGAGAACATTAATATCTTTTAAATGAGCATAGCTGATTAATACTCTACTTATAGTAAAGGAAAAAATTCAAATGGAAAGAAGTAATTTTAAGTGAGTGAAAAATGAAGATATGAAGAAAGCATTATCATGCTACAATAAACCATTATCTATGTCAAAAGATTCACTCCTTAACCCCAATCAGAACTTTATACTTTTTTTCTTTAACCAGACACTCAGGAACTATGACATACAGTCTGTGCAATTGTTTTAGCGAATAGAGAGCCACAGGCCCTGGATTATAAAAATACATTTTAGTAATTAGAAATCTTTTTCATCATTAAAATATGGACTATTTCATGATTCTCTGGAGGCCCTATAACTAAAAGACATTTGCTAGTAATAGATAAATATTGACAATAAACATGATGGCATAAAATATTTATGCTTTGTATTTAGCCAGCATAATGGAAACATACCTCATTTTACAGAGAGAAACACCTTTCCAGAAAATAGTACCTGTAACTTCAAACCTGCTTCAACTTTCTCCACTCTCAGACTTGGCACATAATGACAGTTCTAGTTAAACAAATACTTAGGACAGCAATCTATAGATGAAGAATGACAAACACCTGGCAAATGTGCCAACACTCACATTCTACTCTCAGAAGAGACACAGCTAATTCATTATGGCAACTTTTCCACCAAGCCAATATTTGCACCCAGATGACTCAGAAGAGAACACAGGCAGCAGTTAGCCATTGATCTGTGTCTCAGTTTCTTAATTATTTGTATAGGTAAACAAACCTTCTGGCTTACAGGGTTGCATATAAAATTAGTATGATATAGTGAAAACTTTATTTTAAAAATCTATTTTTAAAATTTTATATTTAAAAATTATACTAACATTTTAGTATAATCTTATTTTACAGATACAGAAAATAAGGCCAAAACAGGTAAGGGATTTACCCAAATCAAGAATTATTTATAGTGTAGAAAAAGTCCCTGGGGAAAAAATTAATTCAACCCATTAATTTCACAGATATGGAAACTAGAACTCAATGCTGAAAACTTTGCCTAAGAATAGGTGTCAGCTCTCATACTGATATGATTTGGCTCTGTGTCTCCACTCAAATCTCACCTCAAATAGGAATCCCCACCTGTCTAGGGAGGAACCTGGTGGGAGGTGATTGGATGATGAGGGCAGTTTTTCCCATGCTGTTCTAGTGCTCCTCAGTGAGTTTTCACAAGAGCTGATGGTTTTTAAGTGTGGCATTTCCCCTTTGCTGGCACGCACTCTCTCCCATTGCCTTGTGAAGAAGGTACCTGCTTCCCCTGTGCCTTCCACCATCATTGTAAGTTTCCTTATGCCTCCACAGCCATGCAAAACTAGGAGTTAATGAAATTTCTTTTGTTTATAAATTACCCAGTCTCAGATAGTATCTTTATAAGCAATGTGAAAACAGGCTAATACACATACCAATCCCAATAAATTGCAATGGCTTCCTGGACTATTGGCATTGAGAAAGATTCTAAAGTTGAGCCTGAGCTTAGTGGAAAAGAGTGCCTTGATCAACCAATAATTTGTCTTAGCTTTGTGGGTAAGGAAGGGCAGAAAAAAACAAGCTATATGTTATGTGTTATTTAACATCCTTATCCTGAGCCCAACTGCACCAAAATAACTTTAAAATAATGATTTAAAGTCTCACATAATTCCGTCCACTTTCAAGGAGAGAATGCTCTTGTCATGTTTGTTTAAATATTCTAGTTCATAGGAAAACAGTATTTTTTAATAACTATAAATGAGCTGGTATTTGGATTTAACACAACAATTCCGTCATCTTAGTTAATGCTCCTGAGATCTAGTGTCATACTGCTGACAAATTTAAACTTCTGAGTCTCCAAGTTTCAAGGTCAGACTCTGGAATATGGTATCCTTACCAGAGTAATTTGTTCTGGGGGAAAGCCAGCTGACTTTCTCCTTATAACATGCCTCTGTTTCTTCCTGTACCATGTACCATTTTCTTCAAACTTTCTACCAGTATATTTACACCCAATTTTAGTCAACAGTATAGAAAAATCACAACTTGGAAAATAGAATATTTCACATTTAAAAAAGTGTTTGTCACAAGATCTCTAATAATAACAAACGCCTCTGGAACAATTAAAATAAGATTCGATTCTCCTGAGTTGTTTAAAAATAACATTTTAGTAACATATATACACACACTGCATAAAGTAAAATTCACATGGCATGAAGAGTATCTATTATAAAACAAAAGTCAAATAATTGCTAATGTAACATTGTTCCTTATTTTAGAGTGAGATGGTACATGATATTTCACAAGACCTGCTTTTGCAGAGTGTCATAATTTTTTTTTTTTACTGTGGAGTTCACTAAAGACAACACAATGATGGAAACGAATTACAAATTCAGCTACAAAAACCATCATTGTTAACTCCTTGTATGGGAAAACTCAACCGAAAGACAATCTGAACTAAGTTTGGAGGAATTCTGTTTCTTTCTTGAATAAATGGTTGGTTGTCCATATATAAAGTAAGCACATTTGCCTTATGTGGGATAAGGAGAGACAAAACATCACTTTTCATGGTTGTTTATTGTTCACATGTGTTTACAAGAAGATAAAGATTTTGAGCAATATTTTACTGATCTTTCCAGATAGTTGCTGTTGCCCATTCATTTCCTGCTGGCACTACCTTTGACTGCCTTCCTTATGCCTAACTTGCAAGAATATTAGCCTCTGACCACAGCAAATACACTGACGTTTCACACTCTGAAGGAAAACAGGCAAAAGCTAGACTGAATGGTGAGGCAGAATATCAGTGTCACTTAGACTATCCCATTTTGTAAATATATACATGAGGCTTTCCTAGGACCACTAACAATTGTAGATCATTACTGATTCCCATGACAGTGGTTTTGTATCCAGTGGTATTCCTTGGTCAAAGATTTCTTTGTGGCTTTTATTACCAAAGCACAAAACAGAGATGTTAGTTTTGTTGCTTTCTTTAACTAGCATCACAAAACTGCTACAGTCAGTGTGTGAATTCGAAAACTAGCGTCTCTTCTTTAAGAATGCAGTTTTGGGAAAAAGCTAAAATTATGTATTGGATTATTGAAAAATAACAGAACTGTTGGTAAAATAGACATTATAGTTCAAAGATTTTTTTTGAATTATGCAATTATTTTTTTTAAAAAGAAATCATTATTTCTTTCAACAGTAAAATGAATCCCAATTGGCTTTTTGCTATCCTATTCTAGCATCTATAATGAATTAATATTGCTTCATAACCACATTTTGACCACATTTCAATCACATGAATTGTTTGGGGAGAAATAAATATTCTATTACCCCAGTGAGACTCAGTTACTTCAGTGAGACTCTCATGGTATGAAAGTAATTAAGATTGAAATATTTTTCATCAAAACTCTTGGAAAGAATATTTAGATGTTTACTAACTATTGACATACAGTATAATATCTTATTTGTAATGATTTAATTTATATCTTTGTAGAAGAATCAGAAATATATTGCGCTTATATATAGAAGCACTAGTTTAAATAGAGTAAATAAATTTGTAAAATTATTTTCAAGAGACTAAGTTGGAAATGACAAGAAAAACAAGAAGGAATTTTCACAAGTAAGTGTATTTTGTGTATATGCAGAGGTGCATTCCTCGCCCTCTCCCTGCATCATATTTACATTCCCTGTTTTGATTGTAATAGTAGTGTATCCTCTGGTGAAAGAATTCGCCATGTGAGACTCAGGAATATTTGGTTATTTCCATTTTTTATGATTTAAATAACAATGTGATGGCCATCCTTGTCTGTATATATGTTCAAGAAATTCACTGATTCTTGCTTAAGAATAGATTTCAAAGGATAAGATTATAGGCTAAATGATACATACGTTTTTTAATTTTCCCTACATATTACAAGATAGTTTCCTTCAAAAGTTTTTTCTCACCAATTTATTTCCACAAGCAATATATAAAGGCACCTCTTGCCAACCCTGTTTGTATTAAGTGCCATCACTGGCAAAAAAAAATTTACCATTTTGAAAAACAAAGACACATTTAGATGAAACAAATTGTCATATATCCATTTAAAAGTTCTGTTGCATTCTGCAAAAAGAAGGGCAACACAAATTAGGTTAATGAAAAATCTGCCACCATCTATGCAAACACGGGAACTAACTGCTATAACTAGCTGCCATATATCCAAATCTGCCTGGTGTCATCAAGACATGAAGTGAAATCAAAATGAAACAGAAAGCCATCTCCCTGGGCTTAGGGAAAAGTTTCTCAAAGCTTTTCCTGTATCTTCTCACTCCTGTTTTAATTCTCTGACATGGCAAAGGCTTCAGAAAACTGTGAGAATCAGCAACACCCACTTCTGATTGAAAAAGAGCTAAGAAATACAACTCAGAAGAGAAATTATTTGAATGTAGAAGTATTCATTGTGGTGTGTGGAACTGAGTTTCCCAAGTTCTGGCTGTCTCTGAAGACATTTTGCAGCACAAGCTGTATTAAAAAATAAAGCAAAGCAGCTCGCATTAAAAGTAAAGAGGTGGTCCCTCAAATACCAGCTGTAACACTTCACCAAAGTATGTTTTGGATTTGTAAGACAAGTACCTACAATTTTCTATGATGCCTTTATTTAAGTCTTCATATATTCTATTTCAGGTTTTCTTGGGTCTTTTCTGTTATGTTTTAGTAGAAAACACAACAAAATATTGGGACATCGAAATTTACCTTATTTATTTCATAAAGTAATTTGTAAACTTTTCAACAATTATTTCTTCACTAATATAGGAGACTTAAGAACAAATGATAATAGAAGACAGAAAAGCACTTCACAGTTCTTTATGAGATTTTTACATTTTAGTCATTCAACACAAATATCTGAGTGCCTGAAATCACATATTTGAGTCTAGAAAATGCTGCTAAATGAGGAAATGCCAAGATCAATCAGACACAATCTATTCACTTGAAACACTGACAGCGGTCCACCGAAAAGATGAGAGTAAAGCGGATTCATGGTGCACACACTAAGACAAAGACAGAACAGAAGGGCTGCAGGGGAGGTGGATCAGTACATAGTTGAGATACATTCTAAAAAATTGGTGCTAGATAGAGTAAGGCAAAGAATCAAGAATGGATCTAAGTTTTCTAGCTCGACACACTACAGGCATATTTTTAAATGTAAAATCAAGAATGTAAGTGAGCACGGTGTAGTGAACACTGAGTGTGTCTGGTCGGTTTTCACCTCATCTATCTCCCATTGTGTAGCAACTAAACAATTTAGGGGTACTGATCTCATGTCCAGAGACAACCTTGATTAATCTAAGCTAATCAAGATGATGGCATCTTCCTTGCCAAAGTAATGGCTTCAGAGGAGGCAAACTTGAGTCCAATGAGCAAGGCATTATTTTCCTTTTCCCCAGAGATTAAGAATGGACATGTGACCCTTTTATGTCACTGAAATGTTTGTAAGAGGTTTGCTGAAGATGAAAAGATATGTAAGACAGAATTGTCCTAGCCACCATAAAAAACCAGAAAGACACTCTCTTCTGTCTGTGAACAAGGTAGCAAGAATTGTTATTCCAGCAGCCAGTCTACATGTAAGATGGAAACCAGACAAAGCTGTAATAGGAAATGGACCCAGAGACTTGATTGAACTATCCCTGATCCCTGTCCAATCTCTCAATTTTGCAGTTATGTGCATTATTTTCAGTTGGTTCATTTCTCATTTCTTACTTGCTAAAAATATCCAAAACAAAGTTCCATGTGGGGCCTGATAAGTTGAAAAGGTTTGGCTGGGGGCAGTGGCTCATGTCTATAATCCAAGCACTTTGGGAGGCCAAGGTGGGTCGATCATTTGAGGTCAGGAGTTCAAGACCAACCTGGCCAACATGGTGAAATCCTACCTCTAATAAAAAATACAAATATTAACTGAACATGGTAGTGAGTGCCTGTAGTCCCAGCTACTTGGGAGGCTGAGGCAGGAGAAATGCTTGAACCTGGGAGACGGAGGTTGCAGTGAGTCAAGATGGCACCACTGCATTCCAGCCTGGGTGATAGAACAAGACTCTGTCTCAAAAAAAAAAAAAAGAAAGAAAGAAAGAAAAAGTTTGTGGGATACACAGATATAGCTATGAAGCAAGCAGTTGGGAATAGAGATCTAGAACTGAAGGAAATGCATGGGGTATGTGACATAGACCCTGTAGTCTGCAAAGTATGATTGGAAATACAGAAAGCACTAATACGCAGTTACCATTTTAGGTTTTTTGGTGGTGGTTGTTTTTACTTTTTCTTTATGCTTTTTTTTTCCTGTTACCCTGACTGGTATGTACTGGCATGAACATGGCTCACTGCAGCCTCAATCTCAAGTGATCCTCTTGACCTGGGACCACAGGCACACACCACCAAGCACAGCTAATTTTTTAATTTTCTGTACAGACAACGTGTCACTTTGTTGCCTAGGTTTAAGCTCCTGGGCTCAGGCAGTTCTCCCACCTTAGCCTCCTAGAGCACTAGAATTATAAGCACGAACCACCACCCCCTACCCAGTTTCTGTGCACTTCATAGTAAAGGCTGCATTATTCAAATTAAAATGTATTACACATTTTATACTTTCTAAAAGACGTAGTCTTTTAAAATTAGATTATTTTAAGATAAATTATAAAATAATACTTTTTAATGTGTTTCCAATATTATGGTACATAATAGATATATTAGATTCTATTAGATCATCTCTAATAGAAGAATAATCTATTAGATATATAATTATCAATTAGATAATCTATTAATCTATTAGACAGATTATCTCTATGTCACAAACAAAAATACCTCTATATTCTTGTTTACTTGAAGTGTGATGTATATTATTAATTATGTTTAAATTTTTCCTCTACAAATTGCAAATCTACTGTTTTTAAAATATCATAGAAAATATTATTTATAAAAGTTAATGTATGCACTGGATGAATGACAAAAACATATTCTTATTTCAAGCCTGTGTGTCACAAACAGTAAATCTATTTACATTTGAAAATCAGGTTATTGATATGGATTTAATGTCTCCTCCGAAAGTCATGTTGAAACTTAGTACCCAATGTGGCAGTACTCAAAAGTGGAGCCTTTAAGAAATGATTAAATAATGAGAGCTCCGCCTTCATGGATGATTAATCTATTCATGGATTAATGGATTAATGCATCATCATATGAGGGGGATTCGTAACTTTATAAGGACAGACAGAAATCTTTGCTAACTCATGAGCACACTCAGCCCCTAGCCCTTTGCTATGTGATGCTCTGTGTCACTTAGGGACACCAGAGTCCCTACCAGTAAGAAGACTCTCATCAGATGTGCCCCTCAACCTTCAACTTCCCAGCCTCCATAACTAAGAAATTCATTTTCTTTGTAAGTCACTCCGTTTCAGATGTTCTGCTATAAACAACAGAAAATGGACTAAGACAATAATGTAAGAAATAAGAAAGCTCTCTGTAATTAGCACCAAGATCATCAGTTGGTTCTTGGTCAATACTCTGTAATTTTCTGCTGAAAGAATAGTTTCCAAAAGACCTAACACCATAAAAACCCTAGAAGAAAATCTAGGCAAAACCATACAGGACATAGGTGTAGGCAAGGACTTCATGACCAAAACGCCAAAAGCATTGGCAACAAAAGCCAAAATAGACAAATGGGACCTAATCAAACTTTCCATCATATTTTAGTTAAATTATTGGCTTGATAGGCCTGTGCGTGGTAAGCACAACTGAAACATTGTTGGTGTGGGCAAAAGAAAGAGAATTTGATAGTGGAGAATGAATTCCTTTCCCTCTTCTTGACAGAGTTATAGCAACAGCTGTCCATCATGGGGTAGGTGATAATCTGTTTAGATAACACTTTTGCTTCACAGGAATATGGGCTATGCCTATCTTTGCTTACCCCTTAAATTCAAATTGGCCATTTTTGTGGTTGACATATATCTAGGTCAGGCATTATTAAGTGCTAATGTTTAGTAAATACTGAATGTATAGACATCTTCTGTTTCTTTCCCTTCTCTTTCAACAGACTTAAGTAAGAAAACATACTTAAGTAAAACTGTTATTCTTAATTTTCTTTTCTTTAAACAACTGTCTTAAAGTTAAAAAGACTGTTATAAGTCTGGGCATGTTGGCTCACACCTGTAATCCCAGCACTTTGGGAGGCCGAGGCCAGCAGATCACCTGAAGTCAGGAGTTTGAGGCCAGCCTGGCCAACATGGTGAAACCCTGTCTCTACTAAAAGTACAAAAATTAGCCAGGCCTGGTGGTAGGCGCCTGCAGTCCCAGCTAATCAGGAGGCTAAGGCAGGAGAATCACTTGAACCCAGGAGGCGGAGATTGCGGTGAGCTGAGATCCATCACATCATTGCACTCCAGCCTGGGTGACAAGAGCAAAACTCCATCTCAAAAGAAAAAGAAACTATTATAAAGAGTTTTGACTATGTTTTTCCCCCTGGGTTTTGGATTTGTGAACAAATTATTGTTAAGTATAAGGGAAAATGTGCTTTCGTGTAGTTTTACTTTCTTTCTCTAAATGTACAAACACAGTATTGTATATTTGTAAAGAAGTGTTATGTCCAATAACAGCCTCTAACAGGCCCTCAGTAACTTTATTTTTAACATTTATTTTCTAGATCAGCTTTCAGTGCCAGAGGAGAAGGCAGCAGAATTACTTTTGGATATTGAATCTGTAATTACCTTTTACTGTAAATCGCGTAACATTAAATATAGCACATCCCTTAGCTGGATACATCTACTCAAACCATTGGTGCATCTTCAACTGCCACGCAGCGATTTATACAACTGCTTTTATGCCATAATGAATAAGTACATTCCCAGGTAAAATATTATTTATTTCTTATAGTTTTTAAAAGTGAATACAGGTCTGGTTTGCTTTGAGCTAAAGTTGCTAGATTTACTTTGGTAGTAAAGTAAAAGGTTCAAATAATTTTGAAGGTTGTTTGAGCCATAATTGTTACTTTATTTTTGTGATTATAAACATTTTTTAAATGATTCTTTAGTTGAAAATGTGTACTTCTGAAGTGGTTATCAGGGTTGAAGTTATGGGAGAAAGTGGGGAGATCTAGGTCAAAGGATACAAAATAGCAAATATGTGTGATGAACAAGTTGAAAGACCTAATATACACTGTGGGGACTATAGTTAAGAATATAGTCATAGCTCCTTTTGCCACAGAGGAGAAAGTGGCAATATGAGATGATAGGTACATTGTTTTGTTCCATGATGGTAACCATTTTACTATGTATGTGTTTTTTATAACATGTTGTATATTTAAAGTATACGCAAGAAATTTATTTTTAAAAAATTTATGATTTTAGAGTTTATATGCATAATTCTTCCAGTTTATTTGGTGGCATCCCTATTTTAGTTTCTTTGCCTGTAAAATAAAAACATTACAGTGTGCAAGTGAAAAGTAAAATTTTGGGGGTGCTACCTTATTAAGGAGTTTGGAAGTCCTAGAAATACAGGTATTAAATGAGTAAATTGAAGTGTGCTGAATGTTAGGAAGGTGAAATATAAAGTGCTATGGGAATGTATAATGGGGGCGACCTAACTTACCCTGGAGGTCAGGAATGGCTCCCTTGGGTAAGTGGCATTTAAATTGAAACCATACAGATGTGCAGGTGGCTGTGGCGGGGGTCATGGTGGGGGTCATAGTGGTGGGCAGCACTCATGAGGCAAGAAAGAATTGTTGCAGTTCCCAGTGCAATGGATCAGATAGTTAGAATTTTAGTGCCAAAAAACCCTTTAGACATAGTCTAGACTAGTGTCTTGGCTGTACAACCTTGAATGCACATTAGAACTATTGGGGGAGCTCTTAAAAATCCTAATGACTATTTGCATACATGAATAATTAAAGCAAACTCCCTTGGTGATGGGACCTAGGCATCAGTTTGTTTAGAGCTTACTGACTAATTTCAGCATATAGCCAAGGTAGAGAACCACTAATCTGGACCTTGATTGTTAACTATTATTTTTTATGACTTTTTATGTGATACCACACTGTACAAAGTATGTGTTTCGTATTTTTTCTTCTTTAACAGTGACCACTGTAAGGTAGGTATCTCTGATTTATAGCTACAGAAACTGAAGCAAAGGAAGAAAAATTGAATTACTTTTCCAGGATTATACTTCTGGTGTGTGATAGAGTCAGGATTTAAACCTAAGTTTGTATGGATAACCAGTACTTTACTGATACGGTTCTCTATCCTGGTTGCTTGTTAGAATCAATTGAGGCACTTTTTCTCTTTCTTTTTTTAAATAACAACTTTATTGAGATATTGTTTACATACCAAAAAATTCACCATTTTAGTGTGTACAATTCACTGGCTTTAGTTATAGTCACAGAGTTGTACAGCCATAACCACAACCAGTCTTAGAACATTTTATCACCCCAAAAAGAAATCCCATACCCATTAATAGTCAACTCTCCGTTTTCCCCCAAAATGGGAGGAAGGATTGGTATGATTCCTCCCATTCCTTCCCTATATAAGGAATCATAGTTTATATGTTTTTTATGACTGCCTTTAATGTTTAGCATTATGTTTTTGTATTGTATCATGTATCATACTTCATTTCTTTTTTTTGCCAAATAATTTTTTATTGTATGCATATACCACATTTTATCCATCAGTTGATGGGTATTTAGGTTATTTTCACTTTTTTACTGAGTATGTTGCTGTGAACATTTCATTTGTATACAAGTTTTTATGTAGACATGTATTTTCACTTTTCTGGGTTGAATGTGCCTACAAGGGGAATTGCTGGACCATATGGTAATTACGTTTAACCTTTTGTGGAATTGCTGGATTTTTCCGTAGCAGCTGCATTGTGTGTTCTCACCAACAGTCAGTGGAGATCCCAGTTTCTCCACATCCTTGTCAACATTTGTCTTTTGCTTATAGCGCATCCTAGTGAGTGTGAAGTGATATTTCATTGTGGTTTCTGACTTGCGTTTCCCTAATGGCTAATGATGCTGAGCATCTTTTTATGTGTTTATTGGCAATTTTTGTTTCTTCTTTGGAGAAATGACTCTTCACCCAAAGTGCTTTTAAAATATACTGGTCCCTAAAGTTGTTGTTTTTTTTCCTATTAAGTATTTTGCACGCCTTTATTTTTCCCCAGTAAGCTGTTAGAGTTTCAAATATAAGTGGACTGCAAAGAGCATAGGTATAGGTATTTTTAAATCTCCCGAGGTGATTCTGATGTGCACTAGGATAGAGAACCTCTGCACTACCTTGAAGCCATACTGCTTTATGTAAGGAAAACAGCCTTCAAAATACCAGAAAACAAGGCTAAGGTTATGGCAGAGCCAAGACTTGAATTCATGTTTCGGAGTCATTTGTTGTACTAGGTCTCTCAGCTGCCTGTATTTCAGCGCTTTTCATGGCCACCTCTTGCTCTAACAGAGCTAGCAATAGCAAGAGACAAGATGTCCCAGCTTTGTCTCTAAGAGTGGTGGAGATGGTAGTGAGGACTAGTGGGGAGAGACTTCTGCATTGTGCTGTGTAACGTACTGTGTTGTCAGGTTTCTCTAGTTATTGCTTCCGTGACTTCTCTATGGAACAGCCCTTTAGCCAGGGTCAATATTAATGTCCCTGGAAAGAACCCTGAGCCCCACAGAATGCTGCTAGACCTCCATTTTAACATATTTTTTCTTTTCTTTGTTCATTTTTGGAGACAGAGTCTCACTTTGTCACCCAAGTTAGCGTACAGTAGTGTAATCTTGGCTCACTGCAACCTCTGCCTCCTGGAATCAAGTGATTCTCCATACCTCAGCCTCCTGAGTAGCTGGAATCACAGGCGTGTGCCACCATTCCTGGCTAATTTTTGTGTTTTTAGTAGAGATGGGGCTCCACCATTGGCCAGGCTCGTTTCGAACTTCTGACCTCAAATGATCCACCTGAGTAGGCTTTCCAAAGTGCTGGGATTACAGGTGTGAGCCACTGCGCCCGGCCTAACATAGCTTCTTTTTTTGTTTGTTTCTTTTTTTGAGGCAGGGTCTCGCTCTGTTACCCAGACTGGAGTGCAGTGGTACTATCTCGGCTCACTGCAACCTCTGTCTCTTAGGTTCAAGCGATTCTCCTGCCTCAGCCTCTTGAGTAGCTGTATTTACAGGCGTGTGGCTCTATCACCTGGCTAATTTTTGTATTTTTAGTAAAGATGGGGTTTTACCACTAACATACCTTCTTATTACAGACTCACATATAAGATGGTAGAATCCCATCAAGCACAGTGCCTTGTAGTTGAGAGCGAGTTTGCAGTATACAGCTATTAAATGAATAGATGCTGTTGCAGTGGCTGACTCCCAGAGATGCCCCACTTTTTCAGAAGGTGATAGGAACTAGGCAGTTGTTTCTATGGTGTATGTCCCTGCTAACTGCATGTTCTGCCTTAGCATTCTTTTGCCTTGCATTCATACAGTAGGGTAAGTATTAAGACTAAGGAGAAAGTAATCTTGCCAATATTAATCTAGTTCTATATCTGGGCACCTGAATTGCCAACCTTGAGCCTAATCTGTGAAACTTTCTGCCAACTGCAGTATCAAAAAGTGTTAGATTCAGAGTCATACCAAATCCAGTGTTAACCTCACATCTTAGACTTTAGAAATTATTTTTTATTATTCTCTTTAAATTACATTTAAAACTTTTTTTCTTTTTTGAAGCAAGATCTCACTAGTGTTGTCCAGGCTGGTCTTGACATCCTGGTCTCAAGTGATCCTCCCTCCTCAGCCTCCTGTGTAGCTGGGACTACAGGTATATGCCACTCTGCCCTGCATAAAACACTCCTTATTAATGCTGTAATGTTAAAACTGTGAGGCCAGGTACAGTGACTCACACCTATAATCCCAGCACTTTGGGAGGCCAGGATGGGTAGATTACTTGACCCCAGGAGTTTGAGACCAGCCTAGGCAACATAGTGAGACTCTGACTCTACAAAAAAAAAATTTTTTTTGATTAGCCAGGCATGGTGGTGTGCACCTGTAGTCTCAGCTACTCAGGAGGCTGAGGTGGGAGGACCACCTGAGCCCAGGGAGGTTGAGGCTGAAGTGAACCATGATCCTGTCACTGCATTCCAGCCTGGGAGACAGTGAGACCCTGTCTTAAAAAAATAAAAATATTTAAAAGAAACTGTAGCATTAATTTCATTGACTTTTTTACATGAGGCCTTTTACCTTCATTTTCTTCACAGTTTGCTTTTTTAGAGATGGTACCCCTACAAAAATACCACTTGTTGAAATATCAAATTATATATGGAAGGGGACAGTATGGTGTGATGACTTAATGTCCAGTTTCTGTGTACAAGTCTTAGCTCCATCACTTCTTAGCGATTTTACCTTCAGTGAGCTATTTGACTTCAATTGAGCCTCAGTTTTCTCATCTGTAAAATGGGTATATATTTTATAGGATTGTTTGATAAAATGTAAGGTAAAATGAAATAACTTTGTAGAATGCTTATTACATTGTCTGGCACATGGTATTTCCTCAGATAGTTGACTTTTATTATGATGGCCTGTGCTTTGAGCTGTTTACAGGTTTTTGCTGATTCATTAGATACATTCTTGCCTCTTTCCCTTGTAATAGTAGAATGTATCTCCGTACAAAAGCTGAATGGAGAAGTTTATAGAACTGAGGAATTAGTGAAGCCTCCTGATCTAAATGAAGACTGAGTCAACACCTTGTTAACAGTAGCACCATACTTTAACCAAACTGTCTGGAATTAACCGTGTTTGCAGTATTGCTTTTTTATTTTTAACTGTATTGGTTAAAAAGTAACTACCTCTGGCCCAGCATGGTGGCTCATGCCTGTAATCACAGCAGTTTGGGAGGCCAAGAAGGGAGGATCTCCTGAGCCCAGGAGTTCAAGGTCAGCTTGAGCAACATGAAGAAACCCTGTTTTTACAAAAATTACAAAAATCAGCCAGGTGTGGTGGCATAGTACCTGTAGTCCCAGCTACCAGGAAGGCTGAGGTGGGAGGGTGGTTTGAGCCCAGGAGGCAGAGAGGTTGCAGTGAGCTGAGATCAAGCCATTGCACTCCAATCTAGGTGACAGAGCCAGACCCCGTCTCAAAAAAACAGACAAAAAAACATGTAACTATCTCCCTATGTGCAGTATCAAAACGCTAATCTCTTTTGAGAGATTTTTTCTATGAAGTATTCTGTTTGAGTTATTACAAACATGCACACAGGAACATGAATTAATATGAATATAATAGTATCTAACAAATCCTCTGGGCTGGAAAGATTTTCTAAGAGTGCTGCTTATGTGGGAGTTAGAAGATAATAAGGCTTCTGAATTCAAGATCAGGGACTCAGTATGGGAAGGAAGAAGCAACTGTGCTTCTTGAGGAGTGAGCCTAGTTCATGGACCACATGTGGACCTGCTCCAGGGGGTTGTTATCTCTGGGCTCAAATGCTTGGGTACCTGGGTATAGCGACAGTAATTTTTGTATCAAGGTTGTGAGTGGCTACTGTGACCCATGGCAGAGGAGTCTTCTTAAAGCTGAGCAGGCTGAGATGCTTCCTGAGATGATGACTAGAAACTATAGGGAATCCATGGCCCAAAATGCATCCGTGTGTGCTTTGTAATTAGTCCTAACTTTTATGTTAGGTTTAGGGGTACATGTGCAGGTTTGTTACATAGGTAAATTTTGTGTTACGGGGGTTTGGTGTACAGATTATTTCACCACCCAGGTTATCTTATCAAAATAACCTAAACGTTGTTTTCAGTGATCCCTGTAGTACTCTCACTTAAGTGCTGCCTGGGTTCACCTGTGAGAATCTCCCTAGAGTGGCTTTAGACCTGTTTCTACAACTTTTGTCAAGTCAGGGACATTGAAAAAGGTGTTAGCAAGGGACCCCTGCCTGTACTGTCAGATAGGCTTCCAGTGAATGCTGTGGAAGTGGGTATGCAGGAAGATTGGTTACTAATATGATGATTTCTGATCTATTAACGCAAAAAACTTTGCTTCTCTTGTCTTCTAGGGATTGTTCCCACAAAGGGAGACCATTTCATCTCTTCAGGTTGCTCATCCAATACCATGAGCCTGAGCTTTGTTCTTATCTTGATACAAAGAAAATTACTCCAGACTCCTATGCACTCAACTGGGTAATAAAGTGAAAGTAGGAACATTTAATGAAAAATAGATTTATATAAAACTATCGTTAGGCGGGGTTTTTTTTTTCAAAGAAGGGAAAGGAAAGTGCTAATTATAGATCATTACTGTTTAAATCAAGGGGTAAAATTATTGGTGTTTCAAAATAACTTTTTTTGCTCTTCACTTAGTTTAGTTCAGATTATTTAATATGTTTACTTTTATTTTACATGTATTTGTAAATATAACTAATTTACAACTAATTACAACTAAATATAGTTAATATTTACATATATGTAATAATATATGAGACATATATCAGTTCAGTAGAGAACTTTGTTTAAATTGATGGTGTGCATAAGAATTGGTATACAGTCACAAGGAAAATGACTTAAGGCTATCAAATGGTTAATATAAAGCATAACTCAGTGCTCTATCATACTGTATTTGTATTTTTAATGGGAAGTCTTATTTTAGGTCTGTGATACTCAGTCCTTTTGGTGTCAAGACCATTTACACTCTTAAAATTTGTTGATGATCCACATGGATTATGTTGAAAAGAATTTAAAACTAGGCTGGGTGCAGTGGCTCATGCCTTTAATTCCAGCACTTTGGGAGGCTGAGGCAGACAGATCAGTTGATGTCAGGAGTTTGATACCAGCCTGGCCAACATGGTAAAACCCAGTCTTTTATTAAAAATAAAAAAAATTAGTCGGGTGTGATGACGAGTGCCTGTTATCCCAGCTACTCAGGAGGCTGAGGCAGGAGAATCACTTGAACCTGGGAGGCGGAGGTTGCAGTGAGCCAAGATTGCGCTACTGCACTCCAGCCTGGGCAACAGAGTGAGACTCTGTCTCAAAAAAAAAAAAGTTAAAACTAAGGAATTTTAAAGGTTTATTTATTTAAAAGTAATTATAAATTTATAACATGATGATATAGTCTATTTTAAAATAAAAACTGTGTTCCAAAAGAAAATTAGAGTAGTGGCATTGTTTTATATTTTTGCAAATCTCATTAATGTTTGGCTACATCAAAGATGGATTATCATATCTGCTTTTTTTTGAGACAGAGTCCTGCTCTTTTTGCCCAGGCTGGAGTGCAGTGGCACAATCTCGGCTCACTGCAACCTCTGCTTCCTAGGTTCAAGCAATTCTCCTGCCTCAGCCTCCCAAGTAGCTGGGATTACAGGTGCCCACTACCACGCCCGGCTAATTTTTGTGTTTTTAGTAGAGACAGAGTTTTACCATGTTGGCCAGGATGGTCTTGAACTCCTGACCTGAGGTGATCCGCCTGCTTCAGCCTCCCAAAGTGCTGGGATTACAGGTGTGAGCCACCACACCTGTCCTATATCTGCTTCTTTATTCAACCTGTGATCATATTACATATCATGTGGCCATTGGAAAATTCTATTGTTTCTATTATTGTTTGTCTATTTTGTTACAAAAATATGTAAAATAAATTCTACATATTTTTGTAACAATAGTTTTGACCTTACAGATCCCCTGTAAAGAATCCTGGGGGCTTCTCAGGGGTCCTCAGACCACACTTTGAAAACTTCTGGTTAACTTGAAGCTCTTTCTAAAACAATGATTGGGTGCTAGGAGACTATACATTCTTATTCTTTTATTATGTATTACTTAACTTTTCTTCAGGAAAAATCCCATTTCTTCCAGTTATTAACTGTGTGATCTAAGACAGTCTCTGAGCTTCAATTCCTCATCTGCAAAATGGAGATAATAAAACTATACCTATTTCAGAGGATGATAGGATGAGTTAAACAATCAGGATATGGGTAATTGGAGAATTCTAACTGGTTTCACTTCTGGGCTCATTAAATCTCAAACCTCAGTAGCCTGTTCTTTAGTTCCCTCTTGGCCAGTCTTGTCACTTTTTTTTTGAGATGGTGTCTGGCTCTGGTCTACCAGGCTGCAGTGCAGTGGTACAGTCTTGGCTCACTGCAAGCTCCACCTCCTGGGCTCAAGTGATCCTCCCACCTCAGCCTCCTGAGTAGCTGGGACTACAGGCACGCACCACCATGCTCGGCTAATGTTTTAATTTTTTTGTAGAAACAAAGTCTCACTGTATTGCCTGAGCTGATCTCGATCTCCTTGGCTCAAGCAGTCCTCCCTCCCGGGCCTCCCAAAGTGCTTGGGATTACAGGTGTGAGCCAAGCCTAGTCTTGTCACTTTGAGTTAAAATAATAAAATACCTATAAAACTGTAGCTTCTCTGAGATCCATATGTTGCCACTGAATCTACTTATTTATGTTAAAGTAGTAAACTATTTCTCTTAAGCATTTTAATATATACTAGCGGTCTCTCTGCCTAGGAAATGCCATTTATGATGCCAGAGCTCTGAATTAGTGATGGTAGCTGGAGGTTTAAACTGAGTGATTTCTCTTCAGCCGATATGCCAGATAGTTTATTCTTGCTAGTAACAATAAATGCTGATGAATGGAGTTTTTTAAATATCATGAGATGAAACAATTAAAAAGTAATTCCTAAACCTTGAGAATCTATCACTGTGAGCAATGGTAGTTTTAGCTAAGTGAGTCCTTAAAGATGGCTGTATGTTACTATTTGTATGTGCCTCTTCTAATCTCTGTTTATAATCGTAATTTTTAAAGCAACCACAGAAAACATTATAGTCACATTATGTATTTTAAAAGCCTTTGGTCAAGTGTGATGGCAGTTACATGGGCTGTGGAATCTTAAGCTTTTTCCTATTCCCAACACCACTCACTAGCTCTGTGAGCTTGAGAAAGTAACATCATCCAAGTTCTTCACCTGAAAAAAATGGGGAGTAATTGAAATCCATTTTCTCACCTGTGAAGTGGGTAGAAGTATGTTTACTTTGCAGGCCTGTGTTGAGAATTAAAACAAGATATTTTTAATGATATGTGATAATAGTTTAGTGTTAGTTTAGTATTGCACAAAGCATGCACTAAATATATGTGTTCCCATTAATTCTCTTTAGCCATTAAAAAATGTTTTAAATTTAAACCTGTGGATGGAATTATTTCTGAATCTAATGAAAATTCAGTGATCTAAAAATATTATTTCATGCAACTTAAAACACAACTGGGCTGTAGAGATACTTATAAATTAACAACTCTTTTATTTAAAGTATAAAACTATGGAGCTACTGAAATCTATTGAAAGATATGAATGTTGTTTAATATCCTTTTTTGTGTGTGTGAGACAGAGCCTCACTCTGTCACCCAGGCTGGAGTGCACTGGTGCACTCTCAGCTCACTGTGACCTCCCACGTTCAAGTTATTCTCCTGCCTTAGCCTCCTGAGTAGCTGGGACTGCAGACACACGCTACCATGCCCAGCTAATTTTTGTATTTGTAGTAGAGATGGGGTTTTACTATGTTGGCCAGACTGTTCTCAAACTCCTAACCTCAGGTGATCTGCCCACATTGGCCTCCTAAAGTGCTGAGATTACAGGCATGAGCCACCTTGCCTGGCCTAACCTCTTTAAAGTGATGTACAAGTGAGCTTTGGGAGCAATTCATATTTATATTATGATTAAAGTTTTATTAGCTGCTCTTAAATTACCATGTTTGATCCTCACAATTACCTTGTAATTTAAATACTGTGCTGTTACTATATTGTAATGATTTTAGTTACTCTTATGGAGCTCCGAGCATAATTATGCTAGTTATGCTATGACAAAGATATTTGCTAGTTACTTTAGGTATTCTTTTCACAACAGTAGTAGATGGGCAGCAGTATTCCTCTTTTTTACAGAAGTAAAAATGGAAGCTATAAGAGGTTGACATGTCCTAAGTCACACAGTTAATAAGTGGCTCCATTGTCCCTTGAATTCACATGTTTTGCCTTTGGATTTCATACACTAAGATTAAGGTATGCATTAAATATCAGGTGCAGATAATTTGATGTAATGTTTCTTATTCATATGCTTTAATACTTTTAAGAGAACAAGTCACCTCCAGTGGTTTATGTCTCTCATTTCATTTCCTGATTACAGCTTGGAAGTCTTTTTGCATGTTACTGTTCCATTGAAGTCACTCAGGCAATATGGGATGGATATCTACAACAAGCAGATCCGTTTTTTATTTATTTCTTAATGTTAATTATCCTTGTTAATGCAAAGTAAGTATCTGGTTGATTAGATTTTTTTCCCCTGTCTTTTCTCAGGGGGTGCTCTGTTAATATTTAACTCAAATTGATTTGATTCTATTTTACAGAGAATTGATTTTAACACAAGAGTCTGAAAGCAAAGAAAAAGTTATCCGTAAGTATCATTTAATGTAGTGAAAACATGTCAGGTCTCTTTATCGGTGTAAAACTCAGCTTCCTCATTTATCAGTTTAGGAGGTTAGTCTAGAAGAGCTCTGAGACTCCATTCACCTCCCAAATTATATAAACACTCTCCAGGTGCAGACCTTAATGACTATTTTCCTTTATTCTGTCATCTTCATTCATTTCTTCATATTTGTTGATGCTTTCATTCCTTTCCATATACTATTTCTTTGGTTTCAGTGTTCAACTAGATGGCCATCCTGCCTTTCTCCCTATCTATCCTTAATTTACCTTTCACTACTCATTTTATATGATATTTCAATTGTGAAACCTTGGTTCTCCTTTTGGGTTCTCCCCACCATATCCCCCACATAGAGATAGTTACTTCCTTTCTATATTGCCTGGCACATTGTGCTGTCTGTATAATAATGTTTATGTTACTATATTATAATGATTTATTTTCTCACAGAAGACAAAGTTCCTTAAGTCAGTAAGTATTTCTTAGACATTTTGTATGTTAGAGCCCTGGCACTTCTTCATATATGTTAGATAAATAAATCATAGAATTCTAATTAAGGTTAATAAATTTGATTTGATTGCTTGGCACCATCCTTCACTAACAAGAAATTTATATTAACAGTTTCAGCTCCTTTGGGGAAATCCACTTCTCCACAAGTCGTTGTAAAAGCACCACTGTTGAGATTCCATTTACATAGTATTTATGTTGATGATATTTCAGTTCTGATACATAAACAATGTTTGCATTTTTCACAAACTACTAATCTATAATCTTATTTCAGAGTTCTTGGAAAATACTCCATCCAGTCTGAATCTAGAAGATATAGAAGACCTCTTCTCTCTGGCTCAGTATTATTGCAGTAAAACGCCAACTTCTTTTAGGAAGGTATAAAACAAGAAATGACCAACTATTTGGTATTTCACATTTTGTACATTGTTTTATTACTTTGTACTCACTTTAGTTAAAATACTTTAGGTTGTCAATTTTTTCTGTTTCTTTGTATGTTGTAGTTTTGTGTGATTTCTTTTTCCTTTCGGTAAATACCCTCCCTAGTGAAGGAACAGACAAGTTAAAAAGATAGTAGGAAGCATCTTACCTCTCTTCTGATTACTGTTATCTCTGGTCATAAGAAAATTGACTGTGAAATATTTTCTAAATTAGTCCTTTCTTGACATTAAAAATTATTCTACTACAGTAATCCAGTGGAAGAGGTAGAGTTATGCCACTTTTGTCTGGAGTTCACCCTTGGACAGTCTTAGTGAGGCAGAGCTGTCTTATAAAGAAAGGTCATTTAGACTCATGAAGACCTAGATCCTTAGACCAGACAGGTGCTTTCAATAAAGGACACCAGATTAGAAGTATGAGTGATGTGAACTCCTGAAAAATGAAACTAAGAAGCAAAAGGTAACAGTGGAAGAGGCACAAGTTTATATTTATAAAGGAAACAGGTTTGTATATGACTTCAGGTGCCCATGAGAGCATTATTTATTGTCTTTTTTTTTGAAAAAAAAAAAAAAAAGCTTTCTGTCATAATAATTTCTAGTTGGTACTCATTATGTCACTAACGTGTTAAGATAAAGTTAAATTATGTTTAGCGTGTTTTAGAAAGCAGGTAAAGGAAATCTTTTAAGAACATTTTCCCTCAAAAATAACTACTTAAAAAAACTTATCTCTAGGCACTAATTTCAGCTATTTTAATAATTTTCTTATATAGAACTCTTCAGTTCCTAACAATGTTGGGTAAGTCAGATGGTAAGACAGTAGTTTAAAATGTTGAGTGAAAAAAAGTCTTACTGTTTTTCTCTTTCAAGAGGTGCACCTTTTATTCTTCAGACATAATAAATCTGTGGTAGCAGTTGCGAATTAGAGCACCCTATAGATCAGTATATTAACTCATTTATGCAATTCATTTCTGCCACATTTTTTATTTTTTTAAGATATGAAAAATTTTAAGTAACCATTTTTAAAATTTAATATTAACTACAGGTGGTAGTATAGAAAATAGCTATGTAGAATGTGTGTTTTTTTATTTTAGTCTTTCATTCGTATGAGCACTGCAGGGACTTTATGTGACTTTTTTATAATTCTTAGGCTATAAAATTTGAGATTATGTAATATTAAGTTTTAAAATCACAACTCAAGAATATTATATATTAATTTTACCTTTTATCATAGTTTAATAAGAATACTTTTAGGAAGAAATTTTGATTTTTTTTTATAACGTTTAAAAATTTCTTTTCAAATAGGATAATCACCATCTCTTTGGTAGTACTTTGTTGGGAATTAAGGATGATGATGCAGATTTGAGTCAGGCTCTTTGTCTGGCCATCTCAGTGTCAGAGATCCTTCAAGCAAATCAGCTACAAGGGGTAAGTAAAGGAAACCCAGTTTGTTAGAAGACTGTTCCTTTTAAATACAAAGAACCAACTTCCTCCCTGTTCGTTGATTCCCACAAAATCAATTTACTGCAACAAGGTGGTTCTTTTGCCTTTTTGAATGATTGTGTTAAATCTTATGTTCAGAGGGTCATTTTAAAACTTATCAGCATGTGTGTTGTGTTACTTGTCTACAATTAATTATTGTTGTCATTCTTGACACCAGTTTTTGTAAATTGCCATATCTTTTTTCATATTTCAGTAGAGCGACTGAATGTGTCATTGTATAAAGTACTTAAAAGAGTATTTAGCATTTAAAAGTTTCTGGTAGTTAACAGCTAATTGAATTACGTGGTTTAGTTCCATAAAACTTATAGCAAAGGGGAATTGTGAAAATATAATTTTCTTCATAAAAATCTAATGAGTCAGTTTGACCAATGATGTTTTTAATATATGCTCTTTATTACTAGTGGTGCAACAATTAACCATGGTGTGTATTTGGAAGGTGTGGTGTATTTCCAAGGTTGAGGGCAGGAGAGAAATGAACATGGGAAGATGGCCTTTTATGGTAGATCATTCTTACATGGATTTCTTACTGTATCTGTATTGGTTACTGAGAATTTTCAAAATAGGAGCATCTCACTTTTTTCTTATTCAAACTAATATTAAAAAACAAATGAGGCCATGTGCAGTGGCTCATGCCTATAATCCCAGAACTTTGGGAGGCCAAGGTGGGCGGATCATGAGGTCAAGAGATCGAGACCATCCTGACCAACATGGTGAAACCCCATCTCTTAAAAAACAAAAACAACTTGACTAGTCTTAAAAAAAAAAAAAAAAAATTAAAACAAAAACAACAAAAAAAAACAAATGAAAACATATTATCTAGTTTAAAAAGACCCATAAGAACTTCTTTAGTTGAAGCTATTATTGTAGAACATTTTCCCCTCATCCCCCACACAAAATAGATGTTTAGTTCTTTTATGAATTGAGCTGTTGATAAACAGATTTGCAAAAATAAGAATAGCATATCTAGAGTTGTGTTTTTAACTGTATAGCATTTACATGGTACATTGTCAAATTCCAGTATAATTAGTTTTATAGCTCAGACACTCTTGCTATGTATTTTAAGACTTTCCAGTAAAGAACAACATTAAAAAAAATGTTTTAACTGTTTAAAAGAAATGAAAGTATTTAGGACCTTCAGGTTATTTTCTATACTAACTGGGTCCTCCTAATTCCATGTGACATCTATTTTTTAATAAACTTGTTCCCTTTCTTCAGTTAACTCTCAATATTATATTGTACAATGTGAACCTCATTGCAAATTTCTCTATGTCAAATGTCGTTCCTTTTTTAGGAAGGAGTCCGATTCTTTGTGGTGGATTGCCGTCCTGCAGAACAATATAACGCTGGGCATTTATCAACTGCTTTTCATTTAGATTCAGATCTGGTTAGTATAAATGCCGATTAATTATTCTTAAAGTAACTTTTTTTTCTTTAGTTTATAAATAACTATGTAGGCCCAGATTGGGGAATTTTTTCTTTCTGTTTAAGGAGGAAGTAGTATAAATGCTGATTAATTATTCTTAAAGTAACTTTTTTTTCTTTAGTTTATAAATAAATATGTGAGTTCCAGATTGGGGAATTTTTTCTTTCTGTTTAAGGAGGAAGTCTCTGCTCTTATAAGAAAAGTGTTGCTGTCAGGTTTCCTTTTCACCCAAATACCCTTTTGTTTTGTTTTGTCTTGTTTGTTTTTGAGATGGAGTTTTGCTCTTGTTGCCCAGGCAGGAGTGCAGTGGCGCAATCTTGGCTCACTGCTACCTCCGTCTCCTGGGTTCAAGTGATTCTTCTGTTTCAGCCTCCCAAGTAGCTGGGATTACAGGTGCCTGCCACCATGCCCAGTTAATTTCTTATGTTTTTACTAGAGACGAGGTTTCCCTGTGTTGGTCAGGCTGGTCTCAAACTCCTGACCTCAGGTGACACCCTGCCTCAGCCTCCCAAAGTGCTGAGATTACAAGTGTGAGCCACCATGCCTGGCCCAGGTAGCCTTTTGGCATCATAAAGGGTAGTTGAAAACAGTGCTCACTGTGGCTTACTATTGCTTACCATTGTTATGTCAGTAAATTCTGAGCTTAGTTTGAGCTACCTAATAGAGCACTTAGCATAGTGCATCGTACCTGCTAAGTACTCTTTGGATATCAGCTTTTATTGTAATTGAGTAAGAATTCTGTAGGCCGTTTTTAATCATGAGTATTTATGCATATAATAAATGAATATTTAATAAGGGTAGTATCTGGCATATAAGTACTTAGTTGTTAAAACTACTATCCTAGGTCATTTAATTTGAAGAATGGGTAAAGTAAATAATTAAATATTGTCAGAGATGGAATAGAGCCGTTGATAGAATTGAGGCTAACATCATTTAAGCCATTCTGGGATCATTAAAGCCTCAGGGATGGGGAACTCAGGGATGGGATAAGAAGCCTCTTTGCTAAATATTAAGTCTACCCTTCCCCTTCCCAACTTGTCTGAAAATTTGGATGCTAAGACTGAAAGGGTGTGTGAAAGGGCCTAGGTGATATTGAGAGAAAACTAGTAGAAGAAATCAGAGTTTCGGATATTATGAGAAAGGCCATCTTAGCTCATCCATAATCTGTAGGTAAACTCTGCCTTTCTCTTCCTTGATTGCTCTCTCATTTCTATTTTAAAAATTTACTCAAATGATTCATGAATATGTGAATTAATTTTTTTTTTTTTTTGAGACAGTGTCTCTCTCTGCCACCCAGGCTGGAGTGCAGTGGTGTGGTCTTGGCTCACTGCAACTTCAGCCTCCTGAGTTCTGGCGATTCTCCTGCCTCAGCCTCCTGAGTAGCTGGGACTACAGTTGTGTGCTACTATACCTGGCTATTTTTGAATTTTTACTAGAGGAGGGGGTTTCGCCATGTTGGCCAGGCTGGTTCCAAACTCCTGGCTTCAAGTGATCCACCTGTTCAGCCTCTCAAAGTGTTGGGATTATAGGCATGAGCCACCACACCTGGCTTGAATTTTTAAAAAATTTTAAAGTTTCATCTGCAGAATGGAGTGAAAAAATAAAAATTCAAAAATTTAAAAAAGAAAAAAAATTTAAAGAATATTACCAACCCACTTAATCTTCTAGACTTGATTTTTCACTTAATTTCTAAGAGATCTTTTGATTTAAGTACATTCTTTTTAATGATGCATAGTGGTCCATTGTACATGTAGATATACTATAATTTATTGCCTGATTGATGTACATTCGGGTTATATTTTGTTTTCTTGTAATAAACAATGCTGCAGTTAACATCTTTATATACACTTTGTGAAGTTATGCAAATATTTCTGTAAAATAGATTATTAAAAGTAAAATTGTTTCGTTGAGTTGTGTGGGCATATGCATTTTACTAGAGACCACGGTATGACCCTTTAAAAAGGCAGAACCACCTTATGTTTCAGAACTGTAAATGAGAATGCCATCGGCATTATTGAACATTATCAATTTTTTCTTACCTTACCAGAATGATAAGTGAAAAATAGTTGTAATTACTGATGAGGTTGAGCATTATTTTTGGTGAGTGTGCTGTTTATTTATATTTGCTTTTGTTTTTTACAAATTGCTTTTCTATATGGATTGTCCATTTTTCTATTAATTTATCACATACTTTTTATGTCTCTCCATTAAAACGGTTTTTAACGTCTTTCTTGTCATTGTCATACTTGTTTCCTTGAGGGTATGAAATGAATATTTCATCCTTGTGTCTCCGTTACCTGGAATAGTGCTGATAAATAAATGCTTTCTGTTATTTCTGACCATCCTATAGGAAGTACATGGTTTGCCATGTAAGTGGAAACTAAAAAATAGAGCTTGTTTTGATCTATAGTTTTATGTTCTTTCTGTTGTGATACCTAAGGACACTGTAGCTACTTGTTATATAAGAAAAAACAGCAACAGTTTTTCTCTAGTAGAGAAGTATTTAACTTGCATCAGTCTTTTTGTGAATGTTCAACTTTTGCTCTAATGTATTAAAGACACATTTATAAATATTTCTCTTATCCCAGGATTTTGTTTATAAGAGCCTTTTTTTCCTTTTTTTCATCGTGGCTCTTTAAATATTGGGGTTTTTCCTTAAAAAAGTTTCAGATTTGCAAATGTATATGAAACCAGGCTTGCCAAGTTTTTAACTTTTAAAAATTTGTCTAGATGCTCCAGAATCCATCTGAGTTTGCACAGTCAGTAAAATCCTTGCTGGAAGCACAGAAGCAGTCTATTGAGTCTGGCTCCATAGCTGGTGGGGAGCACCTCTGTTTTATGGGCAGTGGCAGGGAGGAGGAAGACATGTATATGAACATGGTCCTGGCACACTTTTTACAGGTATGCTGACACAGATTATTGCAGTGTTGTTTGGTTATTGTTATCACCTTTAAGAAATTTGTATAGATAACTTTTTGCTTGTCAGATTTATTATATTTTTCTTGGTTTTGTGTCTGTTAAGGTCTTCTTCAGATTTTTCTCATGTGCTTATAGGACTTATTTTTTATGTTTAACTCAAACCATCTGGAGTTTATTTTGTGTAAGAAGTAAGATAGGAATTAAAAAATTTCTCCAGCTAACTTACAAATTGTATAATTTGAAATACCACCTTATTAATATACTTAGTTCCTCTGTGCATCAAGATCTATTTCTGGATTATATTACATTGATCTTTTATTTTTTCTCTTTCTTTACTGTTTTTTTTGAGATTAAGTCTTGCTCTGTCACCCAGGCTGGAGTGCAGTGGCGCAATCTTCACTCGCTGCACCCTCCGCCTCACAGATTCAAACAATTTTCCTGCCTCAGCCTCTTGAGTAGCTGGGCTACAGGCATGCGCCACCACGCCTGACTCGTTTTTGTGTTTATAGTAGAGACAGGGTTTCACTGTGTTGGCCAGGCTGGTCTTGAACTCCTGACCCAAAGTGATCCACCCTCCTGGCCTCCTAGAGTGCTGGGATTACAGGTGTGAGCCACCACCCCTGGCCTATTATGTTACATTGATCTTTATGTGTGTTTATGTCCTAGTACTTTTTACAATAGCTGTGTAGTTCATTTTAGTATCTTCATTTGAAA
Organism: Cheracebus regulus; assembly: GCA_963574635.1. Taxonomy (NCBI): domain Eukaryota; kingdom Metazoa; phylum Chordata; class Mammalia; order Primates; family Pitheciidae; genus Cheracebus; species Cheracebus regulus. The sequence goes on from CAUYQU010028079.1 coordinate 177,272, forward strand.
CTGAATAAATACATATGCATATTCATTCACAACACTTAGCCATCTTTCCTTTTTGTGTTTAAATATTGTCTTCAAAACAACTAATTTGAATTAGTGATTTTATGCAACCTGTGCTTTTTTAAAAATGTCACTCAGTGATGGCTTACTTTTTATTAAAATAGTTGTTTATTAGATATTATTTGGCAGTTTATGTGTTAAAGGCCTTACTTTGTGTGGTCCTGAACTATGGAATCAACAAGATGGTAGGCATGGTAATACACAAGCCACTCAATTTGGATTCATTCCTATTTGTGTTGTATTTTAATGGGAATTTGGTTTGAAAAAGTTTAAAGCCAAACTCCTTGAAAAGCAAAATCAGAGAAGGAACAGGATATTTGGGAGAGGAATTGTAGGATATTAAATTTTATTAAAGGAAAGAGTTTAGAAATATACAGAATAACAAAAATAAGGAACCAAACATTTCACTCATAAATTTAACTGGCCTATTCTAAAAACGCTTCAGGCCAGGCATAATGGCTCACGCCTATAATCCCAACACTTTGGGAGACTGAGATGGGAGGATAACTTGAGCCCAGGAGTTCAAGACCACCTTGGGCAACATAATGAGACCCTGTCTCTACAAAAAATAAAAATATTAACTGGGTGTGGATGTGTTCAATTGTAGTCCCAGCTACTTGGGAGGCTGAGGCAGGGGAATTGCATGAGCTGGGAGGTTGAGGCCACAGTGAGCCATGGTCATGCTACTGTACTCCAGCCTAGGTGACAGAGCGAGACCCTAACTCAAAAACAAAATAAAATAAAAACGCTTCAGTATAAACTATACTATACATTGTGAGGGCTGTCATAGGGCAAGAGTTTGGAATATTGGGAACTTTTTGTAATTATTCAAGTTATTTATGTGGTTTTATGTTTTCCCTAATTTTTATCATGGAAAGTCTCAAGGAAATGGAAAAGTAGGGAAAACTGAATGCCATAAATTAGTTGTAAAGACATAAGCACATCATTATCATACTTTATTTTAAAACATTTAACTAGTGTTCAAGTTTCCCTGATTTTCCTAAGATCTAAAACAAGATGTTAACATTTGATTGATGTCTTTTAAGTTAATTTAGTTTATAGGTTCCTTTGTAAAATTTTTTCCTTGCAAATATTTGTTGAGAAAAGCCCAGTTAATTTGTGTTACAGAATTCCTCACATTCTGGATTTTGCTGATTATATTCACATGGTATCTATCATGTTCTGTCCCTGGTATTTCCTGTAAGCCAGTAGTTACATCTAGAGATGTAATTGAATTGCTTTGTTCAGCGGAAGGAGGTCCTGAGGGTGATGCCTGCCTCTTTTAGATGACATATAATATCTAGATGTCTTTTTCTTGTGTTTCTCTTTCTTTGTTTCTATTACTTAGATCCATTATGTTTTTAGTAGTTTGCAAAATGGTAACATTCCCTGTTTCTTCATAATTAGTTGTAATGTTTCCTTTTATATTATCTTTTAATAAAAGACATAAAATATTTTGAAAACTTTTAAAAATCACTCTTGTTTACAACCTAAAATACTGTTTAATTAATTTTGGTTTGACAGTTGCACTATTGAAACTATAATACAAGTAAAATCAATACTTGTCAATAGCCTTGAAGTTGTCCCCTTCTTCCCACCTGAGCACCAGACCTTATAATACATAAGGTAAACAGATATGCCTCTCTGTGCCAAAGTCTAAACTGTCACGGAAATAAGAAAGTCCAGAAATTTCATATATAACTTGATACTGTATTTATTAATGTTTTAGAACTAGGCAAAGTTTTAATTAAGTTGCATTTTTGGAATAATTTAAATTTTCTTTTCTATTACAGAAAAGCAAAGAATATGTGAGTATTGCCAGTGGAGGATTTATGGGTAAGATTTTAATTTATTTTTTTTCCTCCATGTTTCAGAAGAAATTGTATTGATTATCAACAGAGTTGATCTGGAGTGGTCACATTATTAATGGGTAGACTCTCTTCATTCATTCATTCAATATTTTCAGAAAAGACAAGGCCATCAGGACATACAGATAACACACATAATAGACAATTGAAATGTGTGACTGTTTGATGTAAGACTGTTTAAAGAGATTTATTTCCAAGAAATATTTTTGTAAAGATGAATGAAAAACTGCCCATATGATTGCCTCTGTGGAGGAGAAGGATTAAATGATGGAACTGGGAAGGAACAGTTAAAGGAATACTTTTTATAGCGTACCCTTTGGACTCTTTAGGTGTTTTGTCATTTAATTTTTGAACAACTTGAAGGTACTCTCTGTTTAAAAAATGTTGGCTAAATGAACTAAAATAAACCGATATTTTCACATCTACAGACTGATATTTGATAATCTAGGATAGTAGAATAATTGGCAAGATCTCTGCAGGCAAGTATTGAGAATTTTACTTTACAGGCAGAGTAGTAAGATTTTAAAAGAGCCTGTCTTACATTAGAAAAAGAGATATCACAAAAATACTAAACCGTAAATGCTGGGGAAAATTAGTGATCAAATCAAATCAATATATAAGTATCATATGCTAACCAATTGTGCAACTGAAGCTCCAAAAATCAAATCAGTATATGTGGAGGGTAATGGAATCTTAGGCTTTAATCATGGGAGTTAGGCTATAACATAGAATTTTTGGAACATTAGGGTACATTTCCTCTTGGTCTTTGTTGATATTAACAAAGATTATGATGATCTCCTATATATCATGACCTGATAACGACTTTTGAGGCTCATATCCAGAATGATGTACAAAAGGGTACTTTTAATAAGTAGTGTTAAACATGTGTTGGCTCTAGGCTCAGTGTTGTTTATTAGGAATCCTCGTAACATGATATAAAACTTGATATGATATAACATGATATATTAAGCTTGTTATTCTCAAAAGTGTCTGAAAAGCATTCTTTTACATTATAGTCTAGATTTTAGAAACTTTTTTAAAACTGAATTATTTCTTCACCAAGAATAATCTCTCTTTCTATAACTATTAATGCCTAACACTGCTTCTTTATTATGGGAGAGATTGATTGGTGTCTCCTTATGGTATAACAAAAGCCACAATCGGTTTTCTATTAATCCTTTATGTCATAAAAATGTTGCAGAAATTATCTGTTAATACTTGAAAGATTTCCTTACAGGGAAGAAACATAAAGCCTATACAATTATCATCACTTTTAGTGTCAGTTAAGAAAAGTTTTCCGTGTACAGAGGGTTTTAGAAGAAAGGAGAAGAGGAAGGTTTGCTCTAGTTTGGAGGCCTTTACTCCTTTACAGACGTGCAGAAAGAAATACGTGTGATTATGTCCTTGGGTCCTTTTTTCTCAGCTGTGACATATTTATTATATTTCTTTGGTAATGAATCTTTCCAAAGAGGGTTGATATTTTAGGTTTTGCTTTACTTTTTTTTAATTTACCTTAAGCACTGCAGCAGCACCTGGCAGACATTAATGTGGATGGACCAGAAAATGGATATGGCCATTGGATTGCTAGTACCTCAGGCTCAAGGAGCAGTATCAATTCTGTTGATGTAAGTGTATGTAGAGAATATGTCACCAGATTTGCAAAAATTCCCAGAAAAGGTGATTAATTACTAAGCCCCCACCATAACAGACGTGGAGTCAAAATATTTTAAACACATGCAATGAAGAGTCATATTATTGTGAGATTAATGAAATGATACAGCAATCCTTCACAGCTAAACTAACTGGGAGCTCTTGAAGTTCAGCTGCTGAATTCAGATTTCTCCCTGTCCAGCTGGAGTTTGGTGTCACGTAGTGACAGTTTTATGCTCCAGCTTAAATATCAATGGGGACAAATCTGGGTCCTATAAATAGCTGGGACTCTTAAGCAAGCTGGTTCCAGGCCTCTCACCGTTAGTTTATTCCAGAATACTAGAGCTAATAATCATCTTCTGCACACTATGTCTGTACCTATCCCCATCACAAACTTATATGATTAGGACTTGAGTCTATCTACATTTGAGAATTGGCCAGGCAGAGAAAGACAAGAACCAGTTGCCAGTCCTATTTTATTTGATTTTTAGTTATTGAAATGTGTATTTAGTAATGCACTTTAATACATTTTTATTTACATTACTAGTAATACACATTACTGTGGTTCTGCTACAGTGGATAAATCTGTTTTTCTGTTCTACTTTGGAAATATTTGGATAATAGGTCTCTTGTGCTTTTTCAGTACTTAAGTATTTCATGTCAGTTGAATTAGATGTCATTAAATCATTTTCATAAATAATGGTGCTCATCTACCTAATGATTATTTTTTAAAACAGAAATAGAAGGAAAACTGCAGTATAGGGTGATGGTTACTAGCTTGAGCTTACAGGTCTGACATACCTGGGTTCAGATTTCATGTACAACTTACTTTCTTCCTGATCTCCAGCAGGGTCTTTCAGCTGTGGTTTCTCCACCTGTGTAATAGAAATGTTAACAGCATAACCTTCTTCCTAAGGATAGCTTGAGGATTAACTGTGCAAGTAAATGGAAAGTGTAGTACCTGTCACCAGATATTTAATAGTAGTTATTATAAAATTGTAGCTCCCTACCTGTGTTAGTGGAGGTTTATCTTTGGCCATGCAAATCAAAATCAGCGTATTTTCCCATCAGCAGGTAAGGTTTGTCTGAGAATCTTATTCTTAACTTGATGCTTTTTGTGAAATCACCATTTACTTAGTAAATGTTTGCTGTTTTCATTTTAAATAACTAGTATTTCATTGCTTGAGTGTATTATAATTTATTCAGTTTTCTGTTCAATATTTAGATTATTTTCAGTCTTTTTCTGTTACAAACACTATTTAATTTTTGTAGTGATATATTTGCATATGCCATGATTATTTAGTCCTGGAAATGGAATAACTTGATTAAAATGTTACTTACCAAAGTCCTTAGACTTCTGCATTATTATCAAATGGCTCTCCAAAAAATATTTTCATTTATATTTCCATTCACATGACTGGATAGTTTTTCTGTTGAAGCTTTTATCTTCATCTTTGAAAAACACTGATTGAGGCTATTTTAGAAATTATCTTAAAGAGCATTCTTTTCAGAGTACCAAAAAATTTTTACATTCAGTTTAATTCAGCTTTGAATTTAGATATGGAAATAGAAACAGTTTTTTTTGTGTTGTTAATGACATTTCTTGTAAAAATAAAAGTAACATGTTCACTGTAGCATCATATGTAAATGAGAAAAGTATAAAGAAAGCAAAATAACCTGTAGCTGTACCAGAGATAATTTTGCCATTCATATTTTAAAGTATTTTCGTCAAACCCTTTTTAGTGAATGTGTTTCTTTTTTCAAAGGTAGTGATCATAGCATAGCTAGAGTTTTATTTTCTGCTTTTTCACTGAATATATGAGCATTTTTTAACATTTTAAAATGTTGTTTAAAAAGTATGAGTTTTTAATGGCTGTATAATTTTCCATCAGATAGTGCCCAGATCTGGGCACTTTCTTCTTTTTTCCTTCCCATTAATTCTAAAGAGGAATAATGTGAAAAAAATAGGATCACTTTTAAATGTTTGACACCCATCACTAAATTGCCTTCTAGGAAGGTATATATGTGAGCAATCTCCTGAAACAATTTAAGAATTATACTCTCAGCCAGGCATGGTGGCAGGTACCTGTAATCCCAGCTACTCAGGAGGCTGAGGCGGGGAGAATTGCTTGAACTCAGGAGGCAGAGGTTGCAGTGAGCTGAGATCCCGTCATTGCACTCCAGCCTGGGTGACAGAGCAAGACTCCATCTCCAAAAACAAAACAAACAAAAAAGAATTATACTCTCACCTATTACATTTGGTACATCAGGATAACTTTTCTTCGGAAAATAAAGGCCTAAGTGGGAATGTCTTTAAAAAGCAAACATTTGCAAGGGATAAATGCTTAAAAATTTAGCTACATGGATAGTAGTCTGATTATACTTTCACTTATTTTTGTAGAATAGTCTGAGATAAGAAAGGTTAATAGCTTTAACTATTTCTTATTGAATAAAGAAGGTAATTGCAGACATCACACACATATATGTGCAAATAGTAGTTTGATTATACTTTTCCTTATTTTTGTAGGCTAGTCTAAGATAAGAAATGTCAGTAGTTTTAACTATTTCTTATTTAATAAAGAAGTTAATTTTAGACTCCACACACATATATTCACAAGTATATCCTAATTTTTTATTCTACCCTCTATCCTTAAAATGATTTCACCTAATGAATTAGTTTACAGCTGCCACAACAAAATATTACACCACAGAATTGTGGCTTAACTAATGTAAATTTATTTTCTTACTGTTCTGGAGGCTGAAAGTCCAAGATCAAAATATTGGCAGATTTGGTTTATCCTGAGGCCTCTCTCCTTGGTTTACAGATGGCTGCCATTCCCTCTGTGTCCTCACATAGCTTTTTCTCTGTTTTCATGTGCTCATGTCTTTCTCTAAGGACACCAGTCAGTCTGGATTAGGCACCACCTATAAAAACCTAATTTAACCTTAATTATGCCTGTATCTCCAAATACAGTCACATTCCGTTAGAACTTACATGAATTTAGTGGGATTGCAATTCAGTCTATAACATGTAGATAACCATTAGCAGTAGTATGTCTTCTAGTCATTTAGAGAGCAGTCAAACCATCTAAATTATTTTTTTTTTAGGGTGAATCTTCTAATGGCTCAAATGATAGAGGAATGAAATCACTAGTAAATAAAATGACTGTGGCTTTGAAGACAAAATCCGTTAATGTCAGGGAAAAAGTTATCAGTTTTATAGAGAATACATCAACTCCTGTGGATCGGTGAGTTGTTTATACAGTATGAGTTTATGATGAGTAATTAAAACTAAGGAAACATGTCTTACAGTAAGTAAATATTAGTTGAATTGAATGTGTTCCAGAAAAGGATCATAAATTACATTTTCTATTAAGTGATTTCATAGTTTTCATTGGAATTGCAGGAATGTACTTTGTATCCATAGTTCTTCTCTCTTACTACTCAAAGATGCAAATATTGTATCTGTCACGCCATGCCATTCACTAAAAAAAGTTTATGTCCCAATGTGTATATATTATATTTCATATAGTAGCTGCTTCCCAAATACCACGTGAATGGAGAATCATCTGCTGAATTCGGTGATCTCATAGTAGGAACTTCTTCCTCTGCTCCAGTAATTTAAAACCTAGAAAATCTGGTTATGCTAAATATAGCAGAAACCCACCTTCTCATGTTTAAGCTCAGACTTAATAGAATTTTGTTTACAAAGACCCATTTCCCTATAAATTACAAACGAGAGACATGGTTAATAATTGATAAACAAATTTTAAAATATCTGTTATATATATATTCTTATTGTCACGGACTGTATATTTTTTTCTCCACGTATAAGTCTATTTCATCTTTCTTGTTCCTAGAGTTCAAAGCTAATTTTATAATTGCAACACAGAATTTGTTTTTAAGGAAGCCTCATATTGGAAATGTGTTATAGTGTTTGATTTCACTTTCACATATTGCAGTATCTTGGGAAATTGACATATTTTACTTTAAGAACTGAATGTCAGGGATTTGTTGTCTGTGCCTTTATTAAGTATAGTATATATGCATATAAAAGTACATTTTTTCACATTTTGTAAATAGTCAAGAAGATAATAGGTTATTTTCATAGATCCAAAAAATTGTACCTTATCTAAAATGGTTGACTGATGATTATTAAGGTGTTTTTTCGAGCCTGAAAAACTTATTTATGCCCTAAAGTTATGTCTATTCTCAAAAGCTAACCCTTTTACCTTTCGTTGGTGCTTCTGAGTTGGAGGACTATTATTGCTACATTTTGTAGCATGAACATTTACAATTTTATTTCAAAATGCAGTTATTTTATTTTAAAATGAACTGGTGATAACTGTAAGTCAAAAAAACTCTGTCTTTATTACTTTAAATTGGCTTTTCTTGTTTTTCTTTATACTTGGGATGATGGAAACATCTTTATAATGTAAACTCTGGTTGAGAAAAACTGATGAAACTGTACCATGTTTTTTGTTGTAAAGATGTTGCATTTTTTTTTATAATCATTTTGTTCTGTCCTCTGCCTTGATTTGCTATAGAATGTCTTTCAATCTTCCTTGGCCAGACAGATCATGTACAGAGCGGTAAGCCAATGAGTAGAGCATTTTTCTTGAATCATCCTTTTCCTTTAATATGCCTCATGCCATCTGCAAGCCTTGTGTTGTCTTGGCTCAGATTTCATGCAGCTATTTCAAGTGCTAAACTTTTCTCATTCTGCTTTTAGGAGTGTGTCATGTTGATTGATAAACTTTTCTTTTTGTTTTTTGCTTGATCATTTTAATTTTTTTTTCCTGCATGCTTGTTTATATTACTCATTCCACAGATGAAAATCAAGTTTGTTCAAACCTTGCAGTTTTTATTCTGAGACAGGAGAAGGTGAAGCAAAGAAAGTATGTATATGGTCATGAGTTGGCAGGTTATTTGCTTTGGAGATCATTTGCCCAGCAGCAGAGAAAATTATAGGACCTAAAAATAGGCACTGTTCATGGTTCAAATTTTTTGTTAATTCATGTACATTGTGTAATTTTATATATTTAGATTTTTCTTAATAAGGTGTATATATTTAGGTCGAGTTAGCATATATAAATCTCTTCTAAAGAACTACAGTTCTGCCTTTGGTTTTTGTTGAAAAAAATTAGGTTGTTTTTTTTTTTTCCAAGTGGTGGATTATTTTAATGTATAATCTGTTACTTCTCTAGCCCGAATAAAATTAGGTGCTTCTTACTAAAAGACAAAGTTTAAGGTTTAAAAATTTACTGGAACTTCAATAAGGGTAACAAAAGAACTTTATTAACTCTGTATGACTTTGTAGTTCTTATACTCACAGAATTTTTCAACAGTTTAATTTAGAATATCAATTACAGTACAGGTGTCTATGAACATTTAAAAAGAAATTCTATAAATTCTAAGTGAGCCAGATAAAAAAAGATATTCTTGTCATATTTTAAGTGAAAGTTAAGCTTTGGAATAATGGAATGGAATTTTTTTCAGGTCACTTTAGTATTCTCAGTAACTAGAAGTAGCATTTTTAAAAATAATACTTCACTCTCTGATAACTTACCTCCTAAGAGTTTTGATTTATTGTGACTATTCCTACACAATGCCAATTACAGGACTAATACTAATAATTTTACCTAAGGTTACTTTAAAGGAGATTGCTTCTTTTAGAATCTATTTTTGAATCATCCTTTCTGTTTTCTTCTGTTATAGGACTATTGAAGTAGTCTAATTTTTTTAACTCCCAATTCCCAAATTACTAATTTTCGTAACTTAAATCATCTTTTCTGATCCACAGGTAGATACATTTGTTTTAAAAAGAGAATTTAATGGAAGTTAAAATGAATTAGGTCTCTTTCTAAGCTCAGTAAATTAAGTCAAAGCCTACTCAAACCATAATATATTTGATGTGTCTTTTATTACCATGGCAAAAAAGTATAGATATAAGACTTAAAAAAATAGTCGAGCTGTTGCATTTTATTCATTTTAGCCAGTTTTTCAAGAAATGTCTCAATAGTCCTTAGTATTCATGTTCATAAAAACTTTGCATTTTATTATAAATCTTGATCAATAATTAATTTTTTTTTAGGATTATCTCTACTCATACTTTCTGGTTCAAGCATTTGCTGTAAACATTATCTTTGTATTATCTTTGTTACTTTCTATGTTCTGGCAGTTTAATTGTGCTTTAATATTAGGAGAGAACTTGTGATCTAATCTTATATAAAATTTTGCCATGTAGGTGGCATCAAAGCATTTTTAGATAAAGCTCTTACCTCTGTCTTTGCCTTTTGTAAGAAAGCTGAATCTCAATTTAAAAGGCATTCAAATTAGGTCATTTTCTATCTCTCTCTCTAATGAGCATAGTTTGATAATTTATAGGGTAATTTTGTATTAGATATATTTTAACATAAAACCAAATGATTATGTCACTTTTAATTTAATGAAACTTTAAGCCTATGTATTAATTAACCTAACTTGTAATTTCCAAAGAATATTTATTTGTTATACACTAAACTCTCATTAGATTTTATTGAGTAATGTTATTTTGAAAGAAGTAAATCAACAAAACTAGGCTACAGAAAACATTTTTAGTGATGATTTGTATTTAAAGTTATTTAAAATACAGATTTGATCTCTGTCTTCTGGGAAAACTGAATTCTAAACCTAAGTAAAGGCCAAGCGTGGTAGTTCACACCTGTAATCTCAGCAATGGGAGGCTGAGGTGGGAGGATCACGAGGCCAAAAGTTCAAAGCCAGTCTGAACAGCATAGCAAGACCCTGTCTCTGAAAAATAAAAAAATCAGACAGGCCTGGTTGTGCACCCCTGAGGTCCCAGCTCTATGGGAGAAGGAGACAGAAGGATCACTTGAACCCGAGAATTCGAGGCTGCAGTGAGCCATGATTGCACCACTGTACTCCAGCCTGGGTGACAGGGTGAGACCCTGGCTCTAAAATAATAATAATAAAAATAGTAGGCCAGGTTCAGTGGCTCACACCTGTAATCCCAGTACTTTGGGAGGCCGTGGTAGACAGATTATGAGGTTAGGAGTTCGAGACCAGCCTGGCCAACCTGGTGAAACCCTGTCTCTACTAAAAACAAAAATTAGCCAGGCGTGGTGGCAGGCACCTGTAATCCCAGCTACTCTGGAGGCTGAGGCAGGAGAATTGCTTGAACCCGGGAGGCAGAGGTTGCAGTGAGCTGAGTCAAGCCACTGCACTCCAGGCTGGGCAACAGAGCGATACTCCATCTCAAAAATAAATGAATAAATAAATAAATAGTAGAACTAACTAAAGACATGTAACTTGATTGTTTTTCACATTTGAATGTCTCTTGAAAATAGAAGTTTCTGAGTGTTTTCATATGTTATATGCACATCCAAAAAACCTAGTCTTTCTTTGTAGTAGATAATTTTAGCAAGTAAAACAATGCTCTTCCCCTCAGAAACATGTAGCATTTTGTTGACACATTTTAATTGTACCACTTAGTTTATTTGGAACTACCTGAAAATTAATAGGGTATTAATTTTTATACTAAAAAAATTTTTTTTAATTAAAAAAAATAAGGTCACACTTCCTATAGACCTAATCAAGTTTAAATTTACGTGTTATGTAAACTTGAAAAAGAAGCAGGTTCATTTTTGTGGCTTATATTTACACACAGAAGTAAAATCTTAATTTCAATTGAAACCAGAGTAACGGTAATAGAAAATGGGAAGATAACCCTTAAGACACTTAAACTTACATGAGAAACCTTAACCACTCATATTGGAATTTGAATATTTGGAGCCATAACTTATTTTCTCTAACAGACATGAAGGTATTGTCCTAATAGGGTTAGAATAAAATTAACCGATTGAATTCTCACAGTAACCCTGACAGGTAGATATTGTTAGCACTGTTTTACAGAGGAGGAATCAGAAGCACAAGAGGACTAATAAATTCCGCAAGGCCAGACAGATCTAAGCATTGGTTTTAATGTGAATGTTGAAATTGTTTATAATTTAATTTTTACATTTTTGAGGGCATTTAGCCTACCAAGGCCTTATGCGACTTTCGCTAACAATTTCTTTATCTTCTTTCAATTTCCTTAACATAACTATGGGTAGTACACGGGGGCGGGTAAGGAACATTAACATTCTGTTTGAATATTCAAATGATGCTTGGTAAACATCTTTGATAACTTCGTAAATGATGATTTATCCCTTAAAATTCTTTGATTATAGGCATGTGAGCAGCAGTGACAGAGTGGGCAAGCCTTACCGTGGTGTAAAGCCTGTTTTCAGCATTGGAGATGAAGAAGAGTACGACACAGGTGTAGTAATACATTTATCTACAGATGGCTTTGCTCAGCCATCAGGAGTGTTAACAGCAGTCATTCTGGGACTAGCCAAACAACTGCTTTTTTTTTTTAAATGAGAGTCTGTAGAAATAATTGGAGAATCTGTGGCTTTCTATTAAGAGTTTGGTTTTAGACACCTTAAACTGTGCCTATTAGAAATCCAAGCAGAAATGTTGAGTAGAGGCAATTAATTATAGGAGTCTTCAGCCGAGGAGAGAGGTCTAAACTGATGATTATTTGGGGGCTATCAGTGTAGAAATAGTATTTAAATCCAAGTGATGGGATTGAAATTCCTTTGATCACCCACCTAGGAGATTGAGAGTTTTGGGACTAAAGCACTGAAAATTACAAAATTGAGACATCTGAAGTCTTTTGAAACTGGAGGCAATATCCTAAAGGGCCACAAGATGGGGATACTATGTCAGGGAAATTCATCTTCTCTGTGGTTATGGTTTAAATAATTTAGTCTGGTTTATAATTCTACTGCCCACGTTATCCTAGTTAAGCAATCATAACTAATATTAGTTAATACGTATATTAAGTTAGGGAGAAAAAAATATATGAATGTTACAGAATGAGAAAAACTCTCAAATCTCACCTTGCTTTTTCCAGTTAGTAACACATGTTGCATATTTTCCATTTGAGATCATATATCTCATTCTCCTTCTATCATATAAACATTCCATACTTTATTTAGCCAGTCTTCCAGTTGACATTGGTGGTTTTCCAGGGTTTTTATAAAGATATATATCTAGGTTAACTTTTGATGAAAGTATATTCAGAGTGCAAATTCTTAGCAGTAAGATTGCTGGGTTACAGGGAATCACATTTGACATTTTAATAAATATAAGAAATCACTTCCCAGAAAACTTGCATAGAGGTAAATGTGATATTTCTAATTGTTTCCTTTTCTTCTTTTTTTCCTTCTCTGTTGCCATCTTCTCTGTCTCTCCCTGAATATCTCAACTTCTCCCATTAACAAAGGGGAGAGGCAAATGGATGAATAAATTGTGGTATATTTACTTTTATCATATATCTACACAGACATATTTCCAATATGGAAAATTGGACCATAATGAAAGTTAGAAAACTGGAACTATGTGTATCAGTATGTATGAATTTCAGGTGTTGGGAGTAGGGTAGCAGTTGCAGAAGAATGCAGTTGAGTAGTCCACTTTTTCATTATGTCTCTATATTTTGCAGTATTTGTTAAAAAAGCAAAGAACAGAACATTTGTAATTATTAACCCTAGAGACTGTATTTTCCCTTTCTTAAATTAAAAAAATAATTATTATTTTCTATTTCTCTTATGGAAAAAAGCCCTAGATTTTTATTTATTTATCCCAGGATTGATTTTATTGTTATTTTCCTTAAAATCAGAAAGCAGCAAGATAAAAAGAAATCTTCCATCTTTACCCTCAAAATAGGGTCCTATTGTTTAACAATTCAGCCATTTCTTTACAGACTAGTCAGATCATAATTACAGTATGCATATCAAAACAGTTGAAATTCTCCAAATAGTTTAATCTTTAGAAGTGTATTCTTAATATTTACATCTGACTTTCTTACCATGTGAAAGTGATGTTTCATAATAGTATTTCTGTATTAATATCAGTGGCATAAGGAAATAAGAGTACTAGGATTAGGATTTATTGTGTTTTTCTTTTTTTCTTTCTTTTGGAGATAGTCTCACTCTGTTGCCCAGGCTGGAGTGCAGTAGAGCAATCTTGGCTCACTGCAACATCCACCTCCTGGGGTCAAGCAATTCTCATGCCTCAGCCTCCTGAGTAGCTGAGATGACAGGTGTGCACCACCATACCTAGCTAATTTTTTGTATTTTTTTTGTAGAGGTGGGGTTTCACTGTGTTGCCCAGGCTGGTCTTCAACTCTTGCCCTCAGGTGATTCGCCCACGTTGGCCTCCCAAAGTGTCATGATTACAGGTGTGAGCCACTGTGCCTCACCTGTTTGTTTTTCAATCCATATGTTCAAAATACTACTGAAATTTTTTTAGACTGTTAAGGAATGTATCATTTTAAAAGTTGGTAATATTCATGTTTAACACTTTATATTTTTTTGTAGATGAAATTGACAGTTCTTCAATGTCAGATGATGATAGAAAAGAGGTTGTAAACATTCAGACTTGGATAAACAAGCCAGATGTCAAACATCATTTTCCTTGTAAAGAAGTAAAAGAAAGTGGACACATGTTTCCCAGGTACTTTTTAAAATGTCTTTGTCAGAAGTGAAAGTGAATATGGGGAAGTTAATAATATAAAACTGAACTGCAAAAGAACCTTTATCCTAGTACAATAAGATATAATTTCTTTCTGTCTACTTGTATTATAGGTCTTGAATTTGAACAGTATTTCTTATATTTTTATCTTGAAAAATCTTAGAAATGTTGAAAGAATAGTACATTGAACACCCTTATATTCTTAGATTTATCAACTGTGAACACCTTTTAATACCACCCCATTTCATATGTATATATGAACATATAAACCTCCCAGTATGTGAGTATGCTCCTGCACAACTCCAATGCCATTACCCCACCTAAAAATTTTTGTAAATTAACATCATTTAACATGCAGATTGTGCCCCAGATTTTGAGTGTCCCCAAAGTATCTTGTGTAGTGTGTTTTTTCTTTTTGATCCGTGATCCAGTTCATGGTTCACACATTCCATTATCTGTTACATATCTTTAATCTCACCCTGTGTACGTCAGAACTAATTCCCCCACCCCCTTGCTTCCCTTTTCTCTTCATGATGAATGAATCCTTTGAGTCCAGGTCAATCGTCCTACAGACTGTTCCACATTCTGGACTTGTCTGATAATTATATTGTATTACTATACATAAAAAATGTGAGAGTATTATATTAAAAAGAAGCTGAGATACAGGGGTTGGGGGTTGTTAATAATACTGTGCTCATTTTCCCTTGAGGATCCAGTTACAGAATATTACAAAATATGTAGGGAAGCCCAACAATTGCCTAGTGATCTTGGATATTAGATTTAGGCTATGGTGCATTGAATGAGAATGGTTTATGAATATTGATAATACTGTTAAAAATCTGAAAAGTAATATATTCCATTTCAATAAAAAATGTGTTATGATTTCTATGTTGTAAGGAACTCTTTATTATATAACTTTTAAATTATTTCAGGATTATCTGTTAATAAAATATTAATTTTACATACAATTAAAAGCCTTTATTATGTAGCTTACTGTTTATAGATTAACCTCTTTATGTCTTTTAACTCAAATAATTTCATTTAGAGTTGAACATTTTTAATAATTGGGGTGATTGAATCAACCCATTTTAATTACATTTACTTAAAATTTTTTTTTCTTTGAATGCTTTTTTCTCTCAAGTCATCTATTGGTTACTGCAACACATATGTACTGTTTAAGGGAGATTGTTTCACGGAAAGGATTGGCTTATATACAGTCTCGGCAAGCACTGAATTCTGTAGTTAAAATTACATCCAAAAAAAAACATCCTGAACTCATTACCTTCAAGTATGGAAACAGCAGTGCTTCAGGAATAGAAATCTTGGCAATCGAAAGGTAAGATTTTTCTTGGGATGTTATTTGTCTGAATTATTGCAGTTCACTATAAAGCATAGTTTGTTTCTCTGTTTTGGGGAATGGATGGTGGAACAGAATAGCTGAACCACTTTTAGTGTTTATTATCTCTTTCTCCCCAATCTTCAGTCATATGTGGCTTAGCCATTAGTACATGATTTGAGTAAGTCCCATGGCTAATTTCATAAAGTTTCTGACCCAAGGATTCTTATGATGAATCTACACCAGTGCTGTGCTAATTGCTGGCTTGCAATCAAATAAGTAACTTGTCTTAGAATATGTCAATATTTTTATTTTTCTTCATAGGAAAATTATTGTTTTGAAAAACTCAGTGAACTAAGCAGTGTGCTGGGTGATACAGACAATTTACAGCCTGGTACAACAAGCTGCCCTTTATCTCATTGTGGGTCACTAACAGTTCACAGACTGGCCCAAGAGCTGTGGACCACACAGATATTGACACTAAACCATTTTTTAATCTATAGAAAAAAATATGAAGCCCAGAGGGGTTGAGTGACTTTCTAGACCCTGACACTTAGTTTGTGACAGAACCAAGTATAGCCTTCCTGACTCCTGATTTGTGTTTTATTTCACCTTGCATCAGTTGAAGTTGTTCTCCTCCTGAGATTTAGGATTACCCTTCTTATTTACAGGAGCGCTTGAATAAATAGTAAAATTTAGGTAATATCAGAGCACTTTTAAATAATCAACTTCAATTGGAAGGGGAAATTATTCAACTTCTTCATCTTGTACTGACAATTCGGTAGCAAACATGAATCTTTACTGTTTTATGTACTTCATTATAAGAAAATAACACCTACTTTGTAAATGATCACTTTATTGCTTTATGTAAGAATAAATATTTACATAGTGAATGTATTCAAATAATAAAAATATAAAGAATATGTCATTCTAATTCCAGTCAGTTAACACATTGGTGAATATCTTCTCAGATTTTTAAAATATATATGTTATTCCTGTATTAAAAACTAGATAAATGTGATATAGGCTTGCTTTTGTGTTCTGATTTTTTTTAGAAAACTTAGTATAGTTTGAATATATTTACATTTGAATAAATGTAAATTCTTAACTTTTTAATGGGTAGATATTCTGGTTATAAGTATTTCTCAGGAGATTGATTTAACAAGCCTCATGATGATTGGCATTTAGATTGTTTCATGTGTTCCACTATTAATCTTTTAGTGGGCCTTTAAAAGAATGTATATTTACATAGTTGTCCAATTAGTCTTATCAGGATAAATTACTGCATGTAGATTCATGCAGGAATTGTGTATACCTCATGGGTCAGAGGTATGCACAATTTAATATCTACTTATAAATTAATCCTAACCAAAGAACATTTGAATTATGAGTCTTTCATGTATAGTAATAGTTGAGAGTTATGTTTTAAAGGTTTTCTCATAAATTTTGCTAAATAAATTGAAGTTTATTATATAAAGATCACTTTTTTTTTTAATTCAGAGTTTTGAAAGATAGTGTTAATAGTGGAAGATGAAGTAACTAGAGTCTCCTCCCTTTCTTCAGTGATATTTATGGTTCTCTATACTGCCTTATATATGTAACACTTAAGAGATTATTTATACAGTGGAATTGTTAGGTTTTACAGAAAATGCTTTAAAAAAAAAACCCCACTATTTTTATTCTCCAGGAAAAGAAAATAGACATTTAATCTATGGTGTTGATTTTTTTTTTTTTTGAGACAGAGTCTTGCTCTGTTGCTCAGGCTGGAGTGCAGTGGTGTAATCTCAGCTCACTGCAACCTCCACGTCTCAGGTTCAAGAGATTCTCCTGCCTCAGTCTCCTGAGTAGCTGGGATTACAGGCACCCACTACCACGCCCAGCTAATTTTTCTATTTTTAGTAGAGACGGGGTTTCACCATGTTGGCCAGGCTGGTCTCGAACTCCTGATCTCAAGTGATCCACCCGCTTCGGTCTTCCAAAGCACTGGGATTACAGGCATGACCCACCTCGCCCGGCCTTAATCAATGATGTTGATATTTTGTGATTATTACCATGTTTTGTCTTTTTAAAATATTTCAGATCCTGTAACATCATTTTATTATGTGCATAACCCTCTGTAAAGTTTTGATAACTATACCTATTTTTTATATAGGAATCTGTTTTAGTGAACTTAAATTACTTGCTTAAGGTTAAACTATTAAGTGTTGGAATTGTCATTGTCTTTGGAATTAAATACCAACAAATTGTTTGTGATTTTATAGCTAATTAAGGTTACATCTGTATTGAGGAGTGGAATATTATATTTTTTACCTTCTGTTTTATCATCTAGTTATTATGTATATTTAATAGTGGTTCAAATAATTTTAGCTTTACACTATATGAAAAATCACATTGCCTTTACATTTAGACTTTCCCTCTTTTGAAATAAGCTATGGGAGTACATAGGAGGCATCTCTGCTGGCTTTGTGGATTAGGGAAAGCTTCCCATTTGATGTGATATATCAGCTGATTGAAGGGAAAGCACTATATTAATATATACATATACATATATATATATATTTTTCCCCCCCCTTAGGTATTTGATTCCAAATGCAGGAGATGCTACTAAAGCCATAAAACAGCAGATCATGAGAGTTTTGGATGCTTTGGAAAGTTAATATGAAAGAAAATTATTTAAAAATAAATAAAGATAACCAAGAGAAACATGGAGATATACTTCCTGACTGAATACTAACTGAAGACCTTTCATTTGCTCATGGGCTGCTTGCAGGTCTAAGAAAGTGTAAATTATTATAATCAATCTATGGACAGTAAACTTTTTTAAAATTTTTCTTTTGCATTTTCAGTTTTATAAAATGATGTATTATAAAGTCAGTTATTAAATTACTTTGAAGTAACTGACCCTGCGCCCTTATGGACTAAGTAAGGGTACAGAATGCAGTTCTGTTTTGAAGAGCTGTTTTAAGGGAACATGCATCACTTTTGGGTTCAAAAACAACTGTACACATACATATTTGCAGTGTCTTCACTGAAAATTAGAGATAGAATTAGTCGAAGAGACTTCCTTAATTGCTGCATTGTTTTACCCACTGAGCAATATCAAAAACTAAAAACAGATTAATAATTCACTTACTGTTTCTATTTTTCTTAAAAAGAGTGAAATCTTTTTAATGGAATGGATGAAGACAATTCCGGCCAACTCAAAATACAGTACAGCTAGTAAAATGTTGAAACGTCAGTTTCTAAATCACCTTTGCACCATTAGCTACTTATTTGGACACTAAATGCTTCAAACATATGAAACTTCATCCTAATGATTTCTAAAGACCAGTTAAAAGCATTAAAATAGGTAGGCATGTTAAGATTAAAATTAACATTTTGGGGACAGAATTGTGTCTGTAAAAATGTCATTGGTTTTTATTACAAGTGGATTATTTGATTTATATTTTATAACAAGTGTTAAGGCATACTGATTTATCCTCATTGAGGATTATGGTCTGTAACCACACTAATATCCACTTGCATAAATGCCAAATAATCAAAGAGATCAGAGAGCTTATAAAGTATAATTGTTTTTGTAATCATTTTCTAAATTTCTTTCTCTTCTTTTGGTTTTGTCCTCTCATTGAAGTTCCAGTGGTTTGAAGTTATTTTTATTGTGTTAATGTACTGAAAATGGCTCTGCTGTATGTTGCAGCATTCTCCGTTTAATTTATAATGGTCCGTATTAGACACATTTGTAAAAGAAATCCAGGAACACATTTGGGGCTATGGAATGATATTTTGTAAGTCTATTTGGAAAGTAGGAAATACTCACAATCTGCCATGTCCTAAAATGTCATGGATTATCTCTAAGGGGTTGATAGAAGAAATATTTAGATGTACCCTGTTAACAGCCAGTCATATTGATTTACTTAAAGAAATCAAGTGAATAGGAGACAATGTAATTCAGGAAATTTTATTCTAATATCTAATAAAAACAGTTTGAGTGGTTGAAGACATCTGCATGAAATTGTACCTGGGTGCATTACTTCATATAACTCTCCCATAAAACTGTTGTATTGCATTTTTTCCCTTTTCTTGGCACCCCTTTAGAAATGTACTGAATTCTCATTTTTCACCCATTTCAGCCATGGGACATTTTTCATAATATTAATGTAAAGATGTTTGTGTTACTGTTTATAAATTACAGTTGTAAATAAATTAATACAGTTTGCTCAAAACTTTGTTCTTAAAGACAATGTCTCTCTCTCCTTCTTTTCCCTATTTGTAAATCTCTTAAGGCCACAAAATTAGAGAATCGAAGGCTATTCTTATAGTAGAATTTAAGTGCTCAGATTTCAGGATTATAAGTATTTCTTTTCATCTAAATGTGGAGGCATAAAGAAGTAGTTTAAATTAGTTTTAAGCAAATGACACTAAATTTTACATGCAGTAAATTACCTACTACTGTGAACTACACAGTTAAAGGGTTATTTATGACTATTAAGTGAAAATAAATTTCGTGGAATGTTCTAGGCACTTATGTAGCTCCTCCTCTCTTCACTGGCCCACTGACCACAGAATCTACAAGAAACTCAAATTAGCAAGAATAAAACAATCACATCAAAAAGTGCACTAAAGTCATGAATAAACAGTTCTCAAAAGAAGATACACAAATGGCCAACAAACATAAGAAAAAATATTCAGCATCACTAATGATTAGGGAGATGCAAATAAAAACCACAATGTGATACCATCTTACTCCTGCAAGAATGGCCATAATAAAAAAATAATAGATATAGGCATGAATGCTGTAAAGAGGGAATGCTTGTATGCTGCTGGTGGGAAGGTAAACTAGTACAACCACTATGGAAAACAGTGGAGATTCCTTAAAGAACTAAAAGTTGAACTACCATTGATCCAGCAATCCCACTACTGCATATCTACCTAGAGGAAAAGACGAAAAATACTTCTTCTTTTTAATGATGAAAAAGATACTTGCACATGCATGTTTATAGCAGCACAATCTGCAATTCCAAAACTGTGGAACCAACCCAAATGCCCATCAATCAACAAGTGGATAAAGAAACTTTTTTCAAGCACAGTCTCAACTCCCATAGCCTTGTTTTTTGTTATAATGCCAGGTGTGTTAGGCCTTGGGGGCAGGCCTCAAGAAACGGAATCTCTCTGGCCTTTTCCTGCTCTCCTTCCACCTGCCCCAAGGCAGGACTCTAATCTTGCTGATTGTGGGTCTTAAAACTCTCCTGAGAGTTCCTGCCCTATCCCTTGGAGGAAGGAATGCTGATATCGTAATGTTCCCATAAAAGCCCAAGAGGACTGGGTTTGGAGAGCTTTTGGATAGCTGACTACATGGAGTTTCTGGAGGGTGGTGTGCCCAGGAAGGCATAGAAGCTTCGTGCCCCTCCTCCCATATGTTGCCTGACACATTTCATCTGTAGCCTTTGCAACATCCATTATGATAAACCAGGAAACATGTTTTTCTGAGTTCTGTGGGCCGCTCCAGCAGATTATTCAAACCCAAAGAGGGGGTCGTGGCAACCCCAAGTTGAAAGTGGTTGGTCAGAAGTCCTGGAGTCCAAGACACATGACTGGTGCCTGGTGTGTCTTCCTCAGGTAGATAGTGTTGAAACTGAATTGGAGGATACCCAGCTGGTGTCCACTGCTTGGTGGTAGAAAGGAACCCCCTCACCATTTGGTCACAGGATTCTTGTGTTGATGATTGTTGTGGCGGTGATGTAAGAGCAGAATAAAAACACGGAGAGTTTTCCTGGAACACATATCCACCTCACCCCCCAAAACTGAGCTCATGTTCCCCCAGGCTCACCTCATACTATGAAGTGGCAGCTGGAGGAATGCTAATGGAAAGGAGACCAGTTAGCAGGTGCTTGTAGCAGTCTCCCCAAGTTGAGGAAGGCCTACCTGTGGATGGTGGTGGTGGGAACTGAAAGGAGGAACTGCGGCCATTTCATGAGAGTAAGAAGAGCCCTGTCCCTTACCAGAGGCGGGGGATGAAAGACTTAGAAGTCACTGAAGTGACTTAGATTTTCTTGGAGGGTTGGAAAGCAGGGAGAAGTAGAAAACCGGGCATAAATTGTGGTGCCTTTAAGTGCTGGGTGGAGAGGCTTCTTTGGAGGCTATACATTTAGTTTCACATAATTGAGTTTGAACTGATGTTAAGGCACGTAGAGATGGTGGCAACTGGAGATGTTGAAATAGCTCTCTGGAGTAAAAAAAACTTCTGACTACTACCAGCCTGGAAGCGGTCATTAAGGTTGTGAGACATGGGTAGAAAAGAGAATAGAGACTCAAAAGTCACACAGATTTTTAGCTGGGCTTTCAAGATCCATTGAGCCTGGTAGGATTTTTTTGTTTGTTTTTTGTAGAGACGTGGTTTCTCCATTTTGGTCAGGCTGGTCTCGAACTCCTGACCTCAGATGATCCGCCTACTTCAGCCTCCCAAAGTGCTGGGATTACAGGCGTGAACCACTGAGCCTGGTGGGTACTTTTTTTTTTGGCCTATTTTCATATGTCAGATGAATGGAACTTGGAAACGAAGGCAGAGCTGCTGCAAAGAAGGGAGAGTGAGGGGAGTGGTGGCGGGGAGGGCTTGCCTCTAAATCCTTTTCCATACAGGTGAGGAAAACGTCCTGAGGGTGAGGTGATTTGTCCTAGGTGTTAACATCCAGTCAGTGGCAGAGCCAGAACCAGAACAGAGTGACTAGCTTTTCCATTATGCCCAGAAAGTTCTAAAGAAAGGTTTAAAAAAGGCACTTTCACTTGGCTTTTCCTTCTTTAGGAACACCCCTAGTGTGCAAGTTAGCAGTTTCCCCGCATGTGACAGAGGGACAAGGCCTTTGGTCTTGGTGGCCTTCTCCTGGTCCTACTTCCCTAATGGCTCCTTCCCAGACTCCACAGGCCCTTCTTCTGCATGTGCTTTTCACAGTCAGCTTGTGTGTTCTCATCCAAATTCAGAGCTTCCTCTTAAACTGCTGATGATTCCTAAGTCAATTTCCAGCCAGACATCTTCTGAGCTGGAGGCTTTGGTCCAGTTGCCTACTGGGCTTCTGCACTTGGTTGCTATGGCTCACGCCTGTAATACCAACACTTTGGGAGGCCAAGGTGGGAGGATCACTTGAGCCCAGGAGTTTGAGACCAGCTTGGGCAACATTGTAACCACGCATTTCTAAAAAAATGAAACAATTTGCATTTTAAACAAGCACTTCAAATAACATTTCCAGTCAGATTTAGGACCACTATTAGATACAACGTTATGCCAATAAACTTGGAAATCTAGATGACTTTTTTTTTTACAGGTTGTAAGTGACCAGAGGTTGACCCTGAAGCCTTATAGGTTAATAAGCATAACAGAAATTGAAAGGTTTTTAAAGACTTTCCCGCTACAAAGCCAAATCCTGATAATTTCTTAAGCTTCAGAAAGCCCCTAACTGCTATGTATTTTCCTCCAACTTTTTGTTATGAAAGCTTAAAAATTTTAAACTTCTACGGAGTTTTTTCTTTAATTTAATTTTATTTTTTTAAGAGACAGGCTTTCTCCATGTTGGTCAGTCTGGTCTCAAACTCCCGACCTCAGGTGATCCGCCCGCCTAGGCCTCCCAAAGTGCTGGGATCACAGGCGAGAGCCACCTCGCCCGGCCTTCTACAAAGTTTTAATCTAGTACCATGAACAGCTGTGTGCCCCTCCTAGATTTAATAATTAACATTTTTGCCATATTTGGTTTATCTGCATGTATTTTCTTTTTGCTGAGGAGTTTCAAGCCAAACATTCCGACAGTTCATCCCTAAATTATTTTCTAAGAGTAAAGACACTGGCACAATCACAATACTATGGCACAAAAAATAATTCATGAAAGCATCCAATATGTCATTCATATTTAAATGTCCTTAATTGACCCCAAAATGTTTTTATAGTGTTCTTTTACAAACCAGGATCTGTTTCAGTATAATCTAAACTATTCTGGGGCATTCCAAAAGGTGGTAAGTTTTGGATTTTTGTTCCACAAGTCTGACAAGGCACAAAAACACAAAAATTAAAATGCAATCTAATAAAAATGCAAAAATCTTAGTCTACTAGGCTGGGCGCAACAGGTCACGCCTACAGTCCCAGCACTTTGGGAGGCTAAGGCAGTAGGGTTGCTTGAGCTCAGGCGTTTGAGACCAGCCTGGGCAGCACAGCAAGACCCTATCTCTACTAAAAGTAAAAAACTTAAAGAACTAATCGGGCTGTGCATGCCTGTAGTCTCAGCTACTTGGGAGGCTGAGGTGGGAGGATCGCTTGACCCGGGAGGTCGAGGCTGCAATGAGCCGAGACTGCTGCACTGCACTCCGGGCTGAGTGGATGAGTGAGGCCCTGCCTAAAACAAAACCCAAAAGAATATTAGCAAAGAGATGACAATGTATTCGAGGGCGGACTTGAGGGCATAGTGTTGAACCCTCAGCATCTTTCCCGTTGGCCTAGCAGCCTTGTAGTCAGATCCCACAGTCGTCTCGCGTGCCTAAACCAACCAGGTCATTCCGTCCCCGCCACAGCGACGTGTTCAGATAGCTCAAGCTCATCAGCATACGGTGTCACCCTGGCCACAGTGGCGATTCAGCCAGCTCGAAGTTCAGTCTTTCGGAGAAACAGCAAACGCTACAAATCAGGGCTTTCCTCCCGGAAAAGGCTGGTTGTTAAACATTCACAGCACACCACCTCGACTGAGGCCGTTCCCTTTTGCCCTTTCCTTGAGAGGCATGCTTTCTCCGGACTGTGTGTAATTCACCATTTCCCGTTGGTCAGTCCTGGCATTCGAGGCGCCCTGGAAAGAACGCAGATCCTTCTCCTCAGGGCCGGAAGGGGCGGGGCCTCTGACGCGGTGCCCGCCCACCGCAGCGCCGCCGCGCTCCGCCTGGACGCCGCCGCTCGGCCCGCGCCGTGGGTGGTGCCTGCCGGGAGAGCCGTGGTCAGTAAGTGATGCGGGCCCCGCCCACCGCAGCGGCGCCACTGTCGGCCCGGACGCCACCTCTCAGGCCGCGCCGCGTGTGGTGCCTGCTGGGAGAGCCATGGCCAGTAAGTGGCGGCGCGGCCCGGAGGGGAGGCCTTGGAGCGGCGCCGGCGTCCGCGTGGGTCCGGGATCGCGTGGCTGGGCGGCCGGGCGCGCTCCCGGGATTCCAGGCTTCCGGGGCGGTGGGAGAGGCCCCGAAAGCACCAGGCCGCCCGGACCGCGCTAGCACCCGCTGCGTCCGGCGGGAAGAGGCTGATGGACGTGGGGTCTGGACGGTGTGGGCCGCGCTGATGGGATCGTACTCCTTGGGTGTTTTCAAGTCGCGTGGCCTCCTCCAGCCCCGCCCTGCGCAGAGGTGCCCAGGCAGTTCCTCCCCGCCCCCTTCGCACGTTCCTGCTCCGGATTTTGACTTGGATTCTTGCTGTGTCACTGACTTTGATCTGTGACTTTGTGCAGCTTTGCCCCTGCAAGTCCCCTGTGTCTTTATCTGTAAAATGATGTTAATGTTGCGTCATGGAAGCTTATGTGTGAAGGACCTGGCACATTGCTTTAAATGTTATTCCTTGTCGGTCCCTTCGCTCACAGCATTTTATTCTTTTTCCCCTTTAGTAAGGCCTCCGTTGTTAGATGATGATGACTATTAGGGCAGCCTTAAAAGTCATTGTGTCTTCAGTTTACGGATGGGATGGAGTGACTGGCGTCTCGTCCTCAGCACGAGGTACTTTCAGTGGCGGGGTTTCCCTGCTGCGGCACGTCTGTAGAGTGGGTCATTTGCAGAATGACAGGCAGTCCCAAGCTTAGTTGAGGACCCCGCCCTTGTGAGTGGGATGTGTAGGAAGGAAGCATCAGTATAGCCGTGGTGAGCTCTATCTTTCCCTCCCTCAGAGGCAGACAGGGTCGGGCGCGTGGCTCCTGCCTGTAATCCCAGCACTTTCGGAGGCCGAGTGGGAGGATCGCTTGAGCTCAGGAGTCGGAGTTGGAGACCAGCCTGGGCAACATGGTGACACCTTCTCTGTACTAAAAATAAATAAATTAGCCCGGCTTGGTGGCACACCCCTGTAGTCCCAGCTACTTGGGAAGCTGAGGATGGAGGATAGCTTAACCCCGGGAAATGGAGGGGAGACGTTTAGTGGATTTGTCTGCTGTTCTGGTAACAGCTCAAATCTGTTTGCCCCAGAATAATCTCAGCTTTTATTTCCTGTTTTAGTTTCCATTGTTTCCCTTCAGATTCTGTAACGTTGTTTTTTGTTTTGTTTTGTTTTGGTTTGGTTTTTTTTGAGACGAGGTCTTGCTCTTAACCAGGCTGGAGTGCAATGGCATGACCTCGGTTCACTGAAACCTTCACCTCCCGGGTTCAAGGGATTCTCCTACCTCAGCCTGCCGTGTAGCTGGGACTACAGGAGCCTTACACCACGCCTGGCTAATTTTTTTGTATTTTTAGTAGTGACAGGGTTTCACTGTGTTAGCCAAGATGGTCTCTATCTCCTGACCTTGTGATC
Organism: Cheracebus regulus; assembly: GCA_963574635.1. Taxonomy (NCBI): domain Eukaryota; kingdom Metazoa; phylum Chordata; class Mammalia; order Primates; family Pitheciidae; genus Cheracebus; species Cheracebus regulus. The sequence continues at coordinate 203,268 of CAUYQU010028079.1, forward strand.
TGTCTGCCTCGGCCTCCCAAAATGTTGGGATTACAGGTGTGAGTCACTGCGCCTGGCCCCAGATTTTGTAACTCTTTAGCAGGCTGCATGTAGGGTTGAATTTAGCTCTTCTCACTATATTTAGAATAGACCAAGGAATGGGACATCTGAGTTTTCCTACTTTTAGTTAACCTTGAGCCAAACAAGCCTTCATCAGAGGCTGAGGTTTGTCATTGTTGCCTCTTCTGGAGAAATTTGCATTGTTACAGGAAAATACGCAAAGAGATAGCTCTTTAATGGTAGGATTTTCAGACTCTGGAGCAGGTAGGATAGGGAGTTAGGGCAGGCCATTAATAATAATTCCTGAAGTTTTGCAGGGCTTCAGGGGTTAGGATGTGCTTTGGATCCATTACTGTGGCATCCCCTCAGACTATGAGTAGGAACTATGTATCCATCAAAGTCCAGGCAGGACATGGAAACCACACTTGCAACTCGAACAAGGAAAAAAATATATATATTTTTTGAGACGGAGTTTCTGTCATCCAGGCTGGAGTGCAGCGACGCGATCTCCACTCACTGTAACATCTACCTCCCAGGTTCACGCGATTCTCCTGCCTCAGCTCTCAAGTAGCTGGGACTACAGGTGCCTGCCACCACGCCTGGCTAATTTTTGTATTTTTAGTAGAGACGGGGTTTTACCATGTTGGCCAGGCTGGTCTCAAACTCCTGACCTCAGGTGATCCACCTGCCTTGGCCTCCTAAAGTGCTGGGATTACAGGCATGAGCCACCTCACCTGGTGGAAAATGTTATGTAAAGAATTATCTGGCCAGGATGGTGGCTCATGCTTGTAATCCCAGCAGTTTGGGAGGCTGAGGCAGGAGGATTGCTTGAGCCCAAGAGTTCAAGACCAGCCTGGGCAACAAAGTGAGACCCTGTCTCTACAAAACAATTAAAAAATCAGCCAGGCATAGTGGTACATACCTGTGGCCCTAGTTACACAGGAGGCTGAGACAAAAGGAACCCTGAACCTAGGTGGTTCACCTGAACCCAGGAAGTTGAGGCTGCAGTGAACCATGTTTGTGCCACTGCACTCTAGCCTAGGTGACAGAGCAAGACTCAGCTTCAAAATTAAAAATATTAGCTAATGAAAAGTGATGATCATAAAAGCTAAAAGAGAACTCTAAAGAAGAAAAGCAAATATATTGTATAGCTATTACCTCCAACAAGGAATAAGCTTAGAGGAGCCCCCAGCCTCCTTGCTCCAGGGCTGAACACAGACCTTGTCAGGGCTGGCTACATAATTTGTGGGGCCCAGTTCCCTTGTTCAGATAGCAAGACAGAAGTGCTATTAGCTTTTCCTTCTGCAGTATCTCTCTCAACCTCTCATGGTGTTCTTTTCTGTTAAATGTCTTATTCTCTTGGACACAGGAATATTTATGGGGTGAGGACCCTTATTCTGTGACTAGGCATGTGTGCCTGAGACCCTTATCCTGTGACTAGGTGTGCGTGCAGCCCAGTGGCTGCCAGGTTTTCCCTCTGCCAGCAGTGGGACCGATGTGCTGTGACCCAGCCAATAGTGGGGAGACTGAGACAGACATCTTCCCTTCCCATGAGCTGGCTGCCGCAATTCACAGTATGTGAGCAGCTTCCAAGGGATTGCACAAACTTCCAAGGGATTGCACTTTCTGTACTGGGCATACTCAATATATGGATTGGAGGTAGGCAGGAGGCCCAAGAACAAATAGTAAGGGACAGGACATATTCAAACCCAGTCTTTTTACTTTAGGCTGTATTCTCATTTCATTTCCTACACTGCATAATAAGAAGCTGGTTCATTCTTGGGCCTCTGTGGGACTTTGCCCATGGATATTGCTCTATCTCAAGATAGACTTTAGCACTCTTGACATTTTGGACAGGATAATTCTTTGTTGTGTTGTGGAGGGGGCTGTCCTATGCATTGTAGGTTGTTTGGCAGTATCCTTGGTCTCTTTTCATTAGATGCCACTCATACCTCATCAATTGGGGCATCACAGGTATCTTCAGACATTGTCAGATGTCCTCCAGGGGACATAATTAATTGCCTTCCATTTGAGAACCATGGCTCTGTCTGAATTCAGCAGTTTGATCTTCTGACAGCTGTTTTCTTTTGTCTTTGTCCTCAGCTTTCCGCTTGGCCCTCATCCAGCTTCACATTTCTTCCATCAAATCGGATAACGTCACTCGAGCTTGTAGCCTCATCCGGGAGGCAGCAACGCAAGGAGCCAAAATAGTTTCTTTGCCGGTGAGTATGGAGGCAGCCATCGCATTCTGGCCACTGTAGACCCAGCAGAACAGTGTTTGCTAGCTCTGCTTGTCCTCTGGTATCCTGGGGTCCAGCAGTGTCCCTTGGAGCCTTTAGATTCTTCTGTGTTTGACTGGAGGATGACCTCAGCAGGGATCTTTGTGAGGTAGGATGTGCCAATATGGTCATAGGTCTTTAATTTTGGATTTTCCTCTTTGTTCAGATGAGGAAGCCAAAATCCTAGTATATTGAGGGACTTCTGGAAAACTAAATACTCAGTGTTTGGATACTTTATTCCTTATGTAATTAAGTCTTTATAGGACCAGAACATGTTGGCTTTAGCACTAAGCCTCCAACATTTTTTTATTAATGAGCTCTGGGAGAGCTCATGTGACTTGCCTCCTCTAACCCCACTGGGCTAGCTTTGTAGTCTCTTTATCCTTGAGATGTCATTGTTTTTATTATCAGCCATATTTTTTGTTTGTGTGTGTGTGTGTGTGTGTGTGTGTGTGTGTGACGGAGTTTCACTCTTGTTATCCAGGCTGGAGTGCAATGGTGCAATCTCAGCTCACTGCAATCTCTGCCTCCTGGGTTCAAGCAATTCTCCTGCCTCAGCCTCCCGAGTAGCTGGAACTACAGGCGCTCGCCACCACACCCAGCTAATTTTTGTATTTTTAGTAGAGATGGGGTTTCACCATGTTGACCAGGATGGTCTTGATCTCGTGACCTCGTGATCCACCTGCCTCGGCCTCCCAAAGTGCTGGGATTATAGGCTTGAGCCACCGCGCCCGGCATATTAGCCGTGTTTTAACCCTTCAACTGAAAGCAGAGCTGGAAGCAGCAGCTGTGGCCTCTTAAAGCAGAACTTTAAAATGGTTGGGTGTTCTGATCTTTTTCTTCTCTGCCAACATTTTCTAGGAATGCTTTAATTCTCCATATGGAGTGAAATATTTTCCTGAATATGCAGAGAAAATTCCTGGTGAATCCACACAGAAGCTTTCTGAAGTAGCAAAGGAATGCAGCATATATCTCATTGGAGGTAACTTCCTACCAGTATAATGACCTAAACATTAAAAATATCTGAATGAGCCAGGTTTGGTGGTGTGCATCTGTATTCCCAGCTACTCCGGAAGCTGAAGCGACAAGTTTCTTCTTATTTTATTTTTCATTTTTTTGAGGTGAGATCTTGCTCTGTTGCGCATTATGGAGTGTAGTGGTGCGATCATGACTCACTACAGCCTCACCCTACCAGACTCAAGTGATTCTCCCACTTCTCAGCCGCCTGAGTAGCTGGGACTGCAGGTGTGCACTACCATGCCTGGCTGATTTTTCTATTTTTTCGTAGAGACAGGGTTTCACCATGTTGCCCAGGCTGGTTTTGAACTCCTAGGCTCAAGCAGTCTGCCCACCTTGGCTTTCTAAAGTGCTAGGATTACAGGTGTGAGCCATCATACCAGGCCTATTTTTTATTATACTAGTAGAGGATTGAGAAAAAAGATTTTTTTTTTCATAGAGGCCACATACATAAAGGGAGCTTTATTTTTGTGGTTTTGGAATAAATGTTTAAAGGTTTTATTTGCTTAAATAAAAAATAAGCACAGGGCCAGGCACAGTGGCTCGCACCTGTAATCCCATCACTTTGGGAGGCCAAGGCAGGTGGATCACAAGGTCAGGAGTTCAAGACCAGCCTGACCAATATGGTGAAACCCCATCTCTACTAAAAATATAAAAATTAGCCAGGCATGATGGCGCATGCCTGTAGTCCCAGCTACTCAGGAGACTGAGGCAGAAGAATCACTTGAACCCAGGAGGTGGATGTCGCAGTGAGCCAAGATCACACCATTGCACCCCAGCCTGGGCAACAGAGTAAGACTCTGTCTCAAAAAAAATAAAGCACTTTAAAAGTTCTATAAATATAGCAAATAAATATTTTTTCTGTATGATTATATATTAAGAATTAGAAATGGGCTGGGCGGGGTGGCTCACACCTGTAATCCCAGCACTTTGGGAGGCTAAGGCAGGTAGATCACAAGGTCAGGAGTTCAAGACCATCCCTGACAATGTGGTGAAACCCCGTCTCTACTAAAAATACAAAAATTAGCCAGGTGTGGTGGTACACACCTGTAGTACCAGCTACTCATGAGGCTGAGGCAGGAGAATCACTTGAACCTGGGAGGCGGAGGTTACAGTAAACTGAGATAGTGCCACTGCACTCCAGCCTGGCGACAGAGCAAGACTTCATCTCAAAAAAAAAAGAAAAAAGAATTAGAAATGAAGGCAAATCAAGCCTGGAGATGAAACTGTATTCAGTGATAGAGAGGCTTCTGACTACATTGTCATTTTTGGGATCCAGTTTGTTGCAGGACCTGGTGAATTCAAGTTAAGCAATGGGAAATTTGTCATTTTGCTCTCATGTTACAGATTAAGTGTTGCTCAAGATCATGGCTGAATTTCAGGAACAGTTTGGTTAGTTTTTAAACCTTTCTTTGGCATCTGACCTAATCATATCCCGTCTACACTCTGGAGTTTATCTCTGAAAGATCATATTGAGGAAGGAAAAAAAAAAACATGATTAAATAACCCATAGAAGGGAATATTTATTCTGTATTATAGGGTGAGGTGTTGCCTTATTCTAAAAACAAAATGAATAAATCAACTGTAAAAATGGGTTCTTTATTTTCGGACCCAAGTTATCAGGCATATATCCCTTTCTCACAGAAGAATTGCTCTATTCTTTTTCTTATGATATGTTTCTTCTCTCAATGAAAGGCTCTATCCCTGAAGAGGATGCTGGGAAATTATATAACACCTGTACTGTGTTTGGGCCTGATGGAACTTTACTAGCAAAGTACAGAAAGGTAAGTAGGAAGTGTGGCAGAATTTATTATCTTCAAGCCAGCAATGATGTGTGGAAAAAAAAAAAGAATTTGCTATGAAGTCCCCTAGTCCCTCTCATTATATCGTACATGCATTAGGGTTTTGACTGATTGGCACAGGTGGTTATTCTTAGCCATTTGCATTTTTATGTAAATTTTAGACTTAACCTGTCAATTTCTGCAAAGAAACAACCTATAGGAATTTTTATTAGTATTTCATTGAATATATAGAGAACACTTTGGGAAGAGTTGCCATCTTTTTAGCATTAAATGCATATTCATGGCCAGGCGCAGTGGCCCATGCCTGTAATCCCAGGCCGAGGCGGTTGGATCACCTGATGTCAGGAGTTCAAGACCAGCCCAGCCAACATGGTGAAACCCTGTCTCTACTAAAATACAAAATTAGCTTGGCGTGGTGGCGCACACCTATAGTCCCAGCTACTTGGGAGTCTGAGACAAGAGAATCGCTTGGACCCGGGAGATGAAGACTGCAGCGAGCCGAGATCGCAACACTGCACTCCAGCCTGGGCAAGACAGGGTGAGACTCTGTCTCAGAAAAAAGAAAAATGCGTATACATTTAGTATCATTAAGTCTTCTTGATGAATTGACCCTTTTATCATTATGAAATATCTCTTTTTTCTTGTAATACCTTTTGTCTTGAAGTCTGCTTTATCTCAGCTCACTATAGCCGCTTTAGGCTTCTTATGCCTACTGTTCACTGATACATGGTTTTTCCAATTATTTGTTCTCAAGCTATATGTGTTTTTATATTTTAAATGGATCTCTTATCAACAGCATATAATTGTATCTTAATTTTTTCTTTATTCTGACAATCTTTTTTTATTTTTTATTTTTATTATTATTATTTTTTTAGAATAAAAATGAAAGAGAGAAAGAGGAAGAGATTTTAGAAAAAGAGAGAAAAGGAGAAAGAAAGAAACAGCAAAAGAAAGAATGAAAGAGAAAGAGGAAGAGATTTTAGAAAAAGAGAAAAGGAGAAAAAGAAACAGCAAAAGAAAGAAAAAAAAGAATGAAAGAGAGACAGAAAGAGGAAGAGAAAGAGGGAGAGAGAATGGGAATCTTGTTTTATTGCTAGGCTAGAATACAGTCTAAAAATGGGTATTAAAAACCTCTTTTATGCCAATAATTGTGTTTAACAATGGAGACAGGAAGGAATAGGGGATGAAAATAACAAATAAGCAGCCAACCAATATTTTATTTAAACCTGTGAAATG